>JAYRBT010000037.1:3280171-3321132 GCA_036023395.1 Myiotriccus ornatus | reverse complement strand
GCTCTATCTGGAGCCTGTTTGAGGAGGGGTGGTTTGCCGACCATGTAATAAGTGGTTTTGTTTTTTGCCCTTTCCCCCCATATGTAAGACAAGCTGTTCATGCGAGTGTTGAACAGATGGCTCATAGCTTACAGTTTGTCACATTTTTTTCTCTTGACTCCTACTGGGAGCCTGACTGAGCTGGAAGTATTTGAAGGGTTTGTTTGAGCAGAACAGCAACCTCTTCCATGTTCTCAGAAAAACCTCTTCAGCTGATGGCTGTTAGGTACTGCACTATATAACCACTAACTGCACGGGATTACTCACAGTACACCTGTACACAGCAGTTTATTTGTAAGTTGTAGCAGGCTCTTGATGACAGAGTGTTGGAAGAATATGGTCTCATGACTAGATATCAAGGATGTGGCAGAGAATTTCCCAGCAAGTGTCCTTTCAGCATCCTTATTGTAAACAGCTGATGAAGTCAAAATACTGGTTTCATCTGAGCAGTGAACTCTTAGAAGTTATGGTTTGAGATCATGACGTGACTTTGGGGGAAAAGTTACTTCCCCAAACGTATGTTTTAGGCTTATTCCTGCTCTGCTTGGAAGCAGGTTTTTTTTTGGTATGACTAAGCAGCAGATGAGTTATAAAGTGACAGATGATCCTTGCACTTAGGAGCATATGCTGCTCCTTAATTGCCTCCTTCCAAAAGTGATACTTGTTAACAAATGACATATCATTGCAAAAAAAAAAACACAACCAAGAAAACCTGTTAGACAATATTAGTATAATTACCACGAAAATGCTGACTTTCTAGTTCTCTCTTCTGTAGGAATTTGACAAGAAATACAATCCCACGTGGCACTGCATCGTGGGAAGGAACTTTGGCAGCTATGTGACTCATGAGACCAAGCACTTCATCTACTTCTACCTCGGCCAAGTCGCTATTCTTCTTTTCAAGTCTGGTTAGAACCACGGACTGTTACTGAAACGTGCACCTGGGTACAGATCTGCACAGTGACTCCCACCTTCAGCCTTCCTGGGGAAACAGGCCTTGATCTCCAGGTCTTTTGTTGTATTGTTAATGGTCAGGGATTTTGCTGTAGCAGCTGGTATTTTCATTGTGGCTATATAAAAAAGCAAAAATGTCTTCCTTGTATTTATTTTCTTTCAAAAGATTGCTTCTTTGCTAATAAAACTGCTGGAACTAGTTTATCCTTTAAGAGTTTTCTTTACCCTCTGTCGTCTTGCATTACCCTCTTTATTGCAGTGTGAATGAAGGATGGACATCCCCACCCCTATTCCCACCCCGCACCACCCCCAAATCCGTAATTTCTTAGGCAACCTTCTTACAAAAGACTGATTTAAGTGGAAAAGAGTTGATGCAGAGCCCTTTTATTTCCCAAGCCTTTCATTTGCCTTTGAAAGAAGTAAAGGAGTCATGGGAAAACATCCTTAAACTCCACATGACAGAGATAATAACAGCTTCATAAAAATCCTTAGTTACTTCATAAATCCAAGTTCTCATGGGTATATCCTCCTTGAAGCTTAGTAAAAAAAAAAGGCATCTTCTTGGAAGACTAGTCGGCCTATTTCTGTGTCCAACACCCAGCGGCAACTGATGTTGCTTCACTGGTCAGCACTGCTCAGTTTTGGCCGTGTCCTTTACACTGCACTTGAAGGGAAATGCAAGTGTAAGACATGCCACAGGAGTCGCTCCTTCCCCAGGTTTCTTGAAGGAATAAAAGGTAGTTGGTGTTCAGGGTCTGGCTGCTGAGCAAGTATCTGCTGCACAAGTTCTCAGTGCTCCTCTTCAATCCTCATACTGTTAAAATTCCACAGCTTTCACATTCTTCATGAAAATTACATCTCCTGTGCTTTGCTACATAGTAGACTCATAGTTTGAAACCTGAGTGGATGGCAACAATGCCAAAGTTTAAATTCTCATAATCCACTTTGAAAAAACCTGCATCTTCTATCATTGCCTTCAGCTCCTCCTGAAAAAGAAGTGCCATAATTTTAACAACTCGAAGGCCTGTGAGCCAGTGGCTGCAAGGCCGTGCTGGGATCATGTTTTGTGTGTGAGTGAGTTCAGGGAAATCCTGTCTCACCTGAGGGGGGAACTGCCGGATGCTTTCCACCAGATACTGGTACGACCTCCAGTCACCAGCAATGACCTCACCCAGAACAGGGATAACCTGGAAACTGTAGAGATCATAGAGCCTGCACAGACAGACAACAAATGCAAAGGAATACAAACAAGTTTAAAATCCAACCCTCTCCAACACAAGCTGGTCTCTGTACCACTATGTTATGCAGTCTGTATCTGATTTTAAAAGTGCACAAAGAAGTGGCCTCAAAGTGTCTCCATCTTTTATTGTGGCTGAGTACAAATAAGAGAGCCTTGTGATGTGGCATGAAGTGCCACCATGTTCTTACCTGGAAAGAAGAGGGTTGCTGACATGACTAAATTCAAGGCAGAGAAATCTTCCTCCTGGTTTCAGCACACGATAGGCCTCTTGAAGAGCCTGAGACAAAGCAGATGTGATAAGTTTGTTTCTGCCTATTATCATGGCATGTGATATTATCATGCAACTCTGATGAACTGAGGGAAGTAAAGAGTACCCTGACTGGCAATCTGCAATATTTAATGTGGAGAAGCACCCGAGACAAGTAAAAAAACCCAAACGTACAACAAACACAAAGCACAAACAGTCTCTCAATGGTACATAAACAGATTTATACAAGGCTTTGTGTCAAAACTTGATGTTGGGTTGCAAATTTTTCTTTTTCCCTACTCCCAGTTCATGAATGTTTGTTGTCAGAGCTCTTGTAATTAGAGACAAACCCAAAAGGGAGAAGGTGACTCACCTACAAGAAACTGAAAAAGAAAAAAGGGCATGATAGATTTTTTTTTTTTGGAAACAAAAGATTTTACTGAGGCACACCCAAAAGATCAAAGAAGGAATGATACCGGGTTTTGGATGAGCAATGTGTAAGAACAGGAAGGAAGAAGAAGGAAGAAGAAAATCTTTGGCTACTTGGAAAATTCCACCCTATATACAAAACAAAATACCTAAGAAGAATCAAGACAAAATTTTCTTTACAACTGTGTGTTCCTTCATGCAGGAGCACAGCAGAGTTGTATTCCAGAAGGTCTGCAGGTTGCTTGGCTTCAACTGTCCTGTTCCTAAGGAGGGGGACACAAACAGTACACATACAGGACAGGAGCTCTGCACAATTGGCAGCTTGGATGTGTTTTGTATAGGTGTCCAGGGAGCTCTGCCACCAGACTCCTGCATCCATGAAGGCAAAGAGCCTGTGCTTTGGAAAGGTGCACACAAAGTACCAGGAAAAGCCATCCACATTAACCTCCAAGGCATATGGTTCAAGGTGGTTACATCTTCCACAGAAGGAGCTTTGCCAAGGTTGTAACACACTCCTCCAGAACACACACAACTAGTCCACCCAGACAGGTGATCTAAACTATCTTCACCCCCATGACAGCTTGTCTTTCTCAAAGGACAGATATTGTTTAAAACAAAGGGCACTACTTATCCTAATTAAAATCATACTTGTTCTGCATAGGAAGCTCTCCCACCAGCCAGTGTAAAGACACTGAGCAGAAGTGGGCAGAACAGGTTAGTTGACAGCAGTGGGGGCAGCAGCCAGCTGCTTCCCACTCTGCTCTGGAAGCTCTGCTGGCTCAAGGGGGGAAACAGAGAACAGGACTTGTTGGACCCACGGTGGGTGGGATGTGGATCAGGTGCTTCAGAAGATTTGAGACATGCAGACTGACTGCACTCTGCATGTGTAGATCCAGCCATGCCACACGTCAGGAGGAGGTGGGGAATGACTGCAGCATCCAGCCCTTTGCCGTAGGAAGAGATCCTGTGGCTCGTCAAGCTGGAAGGATTGGGTGCAACTGGTATAAATCTATCTTTTTATAGCAAAGGTGGGGCATTTAATTGCATTCTCCATTCGAGCAAGTTGCACACCACATGCCACTTTTTTTAAACGTTTCAGGAGTAGACTATGATCTTCCTTTATACAAAGGAGTTCCTCCTTTTCTTCCTCTGCTGAATAAAAACCCCTAGATGAATGGTACGGACCCCACGTGAGGATACACTACAGCAACTTACCAAATCAATACGAGTTACGTTTCGGATTCCAAAGGCAATTGTGTAAACATCAAACTTATCATCATCAAAGGGCAACTCTTCAGCATTCCCAAGTACCCAGGACAAGCCTGTAGTAAAAGACAAGTTATAGAACTGAACTCCAGACTGCTCCAGAAAGAATAGAACTTACCTATCCTAGAAAAAATTGATTCTTTTAGAGGTGATATTTAAAACAAATGTTTCCATTTTGCATTTTTGTTGGAGGAAAGACACCTTGGCCTACACTCAGGAACCTTTCAAGAACCTGTACTATATCACTCACTATCTTTCAAGACAGAGTAGTTATTTTGCAGGTGAGCCAAAATGTTGCTCTGCATATACATACATGTTGTGCTCACAGTGCCTTAGCGTGCCAAAAAAAGGTCACAAACTTGCACCACAGTGGAAAGCATTGTTGGCTGCCATTTGTTTGTAGCAAAGTTGTAAAAAGACAATCTCTGCTTTAAAAGTAACTACCAACAAATATTAATGTCTTGCCACGCAACAATGGCCAAAACACTCAACACATTTTGCTAGAAAGCCTCCAGAGACTGAGGAACACGAAAAGCCAAACTCCCTCCACCAGCACCATCACAATGTGGTCCTGTTGCAGCTGTGTTCATTTCCAGCCCCTAAGGAATCCTGTCTATCATGTCTAACCATGTTTATCTGTGGAGCATGGATGTCCAGGTTACTGGTACCAAAAACAAGACTCCTTAATTTAGAACTAATAGCTCTTAAAGTCACTAGTTTTGAAAGCTCAAATGGGAAACAAAAAAAGCAATAGAAGAAAACCCAGAAGTCTTCTGCAACTGTTTCAAAGGGCACTATGCCAGAAAGCAACACAGGGGAAGGCAAAACACAACAGAAAACAATGGTTGTTGCCAGGAGACAATAAAATTTCAGTTTTACAAAACATATATTTATAGTAAGTATTGTATGAAAAGAAGCATGCAACATTATTAAAGCAGCAATTATTAGTGTTATTAAAACCTGGACAGTTCGAAAAAACACCTAAGAAATGAGCAGCAAGAAAAGGCCTTGAGCAACAGGTTAAGTCCCTCAGAAAACACTGTAGTAAAATCACAGGCCAGGAGTTTGTAGGATACATAAAAGGAGCTGCTGGTGTCCAACAAGAGGAGCTGGGGCACCACTCCTGCAACAAAATGCACAATCAGCAACCTCTGCCTCTCCCTTACAATTTTAAGAATAACAAGATTTGGACCTCAGACAATCAAGAGATAAGCAAGCTCAGCAATGAGATTATTGCATCGGGGAGGAATTGCCTGAAAACCATCAGGTAGGACATATCAAATGGGTATGTGCTGAATAGGGCAGTAAAAGGGAGAAAGAAGTCAGAATTGTGGCACACTGAGCCACAAGCAGTACTTCTTTCTCTATGTTTTATTTCTTAAAATCAAGCTTTTCAATCAGGATGGGCCTGGTCCCCAACAAATTATAAACATCAGTGAATTAATCCATCCACCTGCAAACTAAGATTTAATACAATTCAGTTTCTCTAAGCATTACTTGCATATGCTCTAACTGTGGAAAGTTTTACAGGTTCAAAATATCCTTTAGTTCTTGCATTTTTTATTTGTTACCTTGATTCTTAAAATACACAGTATAAGATCTTTAATCATTCTAGGGCTGAGCTCTTTTGCAGCTCAGTAATACCAGATTTGTTAGCACAGATGTTAACAGCAGTTTTGATTATTTAATTCTGAAGGACAGCTGGGTATCAGACCTCATGGACACTTCCATATTTGTTCTGAAAGGTCAAGTATTATTCAAGAGAATCACTGCACACCTGAAAAACACGCTACACACATACTCACTGGAAAAGTGACTCAGCAGTGGCAAATACACAAGCACAGCAATATATACCACGGCTGTTCAGGGTATTTGTAATCCTGAAGTGGTGATTACCTGATGCATCAAATTCTTGCTATCAGGGACGCTGCTGACACGGTACAAGGCACGACTTACCTTCCGAGTAGCCAAGGTGCTGAGCTTTCTGCTTCCCAACTTTTAGCATCTCTCTGTTAATGTCACAGACCACCACCTGGGAATCCCCTAGAGAGTTAAATCTGTCTTCCTGGTAATTCTCAAAAATTTCCTGCCATGACAAATTCTGATGGTGCTTGAGCTTCCTCTGGAGCTGCCGCTCTCGTACAGAGCGAACATAATTAATGAATCGAAAGGCAATGTCACCTGCAGTTGGGTTTAAAAAGAAAGGTTCACATTTTGGAATGTTTTCTGACTCTGGGAAATTGAAACATAAGGCTCTGAACATCAAACTGAGTTAATATTTATTTTGAGTCATATATATTTATCAAAACACCCCCCACACACACTGTATATACACAGAGTGTGTGTGTGTATATGTATAAAAATATATAAAGGGAATATATTCGAAGCAAAGAGTTAGTGACTTTTTACAAATTTAAAAAATTTTCCACAACATATCATGTTAGTACTATAACACTGTCAGACCCCTGGAGCAAGACATTACAAAACACAAAGAAGTTAACTCTTAACCCTTCTCTGGGAAGGTCAAGTAGATGTCTCACTGGTTTTAAAGACAGGGAAGTGAGGGAGGGAAGGAAAAAAAACTTGGGGAACTTAATTCTGAGCACTCAAACAGCTACAAACCAATGTGGCACTGTTATGTGGAACTCTCAAAAATTATTTACCTGTTCCTCCAGCAACATCAAGAAGAAGTGTTCCCGGGCAAGGGTTCATTTTATGTACCAGGATATCCTTCCACACTCGATGAATTCCTAGAGTCATGGAATCATTCATCACATCGTACTTCTTGGCCACACTTTCAAATACCTGGTAAACTGCAAAAAAAAAAAAAAAAAGAACAAGAAAATGAGATGGGACGCAATTTACTTCAAAACGCTCGTGTAGAAGTAAACTGTCTTTTATTGCCTCGTGGAGGTCTGTCGCCATGTGGAGGTGAAAAAAAACCAATCTGAAAACTCATCACAAAAACAAAAAAACAAACCAAAACAAGAAAAAATTGAACCCTCCTGTGCCCGTTGCCCGACAAAGGTCTCTTTGGAGACGCAGCCTCCCCGAGCCGAGGGAAGCACGGAGCAGGTGGTACTATTCCCAGGGATATTCACAGGGATACTCTCCACGGGGACTCCCGGTAACGACGCAGCCCCGAACACACCCCAGCACCCCGGGGACCCATCACCGCTCGGCTGCGGGCCCAGCCCGCCCTCCGCCGCCGCCGCCCTCACTCTTCTCCCTCCTCTCCTCCTCCGTGACGCTCTGGAAGCCGAAGTGCATCTCCGGCCCCGCGGCCAGACCGCGGAGCGCCCGCGGGGCCCCGCGGACACGGGAGAGGAGCGCCCGGCCCCGGCACAGCCGCGCCGCCGCCATCTTCCGCCGCCCGGGGCGGGACCGGCGCTCCCGCACCCCGCCTGTCCCACAGCCCGGCGCTGCGGCAGCCCAGCATTCCGGGATCCCGGCGGTCCCACAGCCCGGCGCTCCGGCAGCCCAGCATTCCGGGATCCCGGCGGTCCCACAGCCCGGCGCTGCGGCAGCCCAGCATTCCGGGATCCCGGCGGTCCCACAGCCCGGCGCTCCGGCAGCCCAGCATTCCGGGATCCCGGCGGTCCGGGGAGCGCCGGCCGCGCCCTTCGTACCGCCGGTGTACCGCGAGTCGTGCCTGCCGCCGTCACGGAACCCCCGGCGGGCCAGCGGGTGGTTCGCTGGGAGGGCAAATCTGATGGGGATAAAAAAAACCCCACGCAAATAAAAACTGAGAAAAGTTGGGGCTGGAGGAGGGAAGGTTGCTGGAGTACTCAAGAGCACCTTCCAGCATGGCAAGGGGCCACCAGGGAAGCCGGAGAGGGACTCGTGGTCAGGAACTGGAGTGGGAGGACAAGGGGGAATGGATACAAACTGAAAGAGGGGGAATTTAGGTTAGATGTTAGTAATTCCTTGCTGTGAGGGTGGGAAAACACTGGAACAGGTTGCCGAGAGAAGCAGTTGCTGCCCCACCCCTGGCAGTGTTCAAAGCCAGGCCTTGAGCAACCTGGTCTAGTAGAGGTGTCCCTGTCCTTGGCAGGGGGAGGTGGGACTAGGTGGCCTTTAAGGTCCATTCCAACAACATTCTGTGAACCCTAAACCCACCACAGCCCTCATAGCTTATTTGAGTAATTTTGAAAATGGTTTAACTTTTTAAATTTTTTCTTTAGATTTTTTTCTTTTTCAGTTTCCTAGGTTAAAGTAAAGCCTCGTGGGGAGCAGGAGGGAGGGTTTGTGGGTTCTGATAACCTGCAGGGAGGAATGAAAGGTGCCTCGATTCTTGTCAGGAGCATTAGGACACATTAGGGACCTTTTCTGTCTTTTTTTTTTTTCTTTTTCCAAAACCTGCCTTGCTTATCACTTTATCTGAATCATCCAGGAATTCTGCCAGCTTTGTAGATACAAAGAAGTTACCTAACCCATTCTCAGGAGAGATGACATCACGCTATTAAAACCAGCCCAGAGACTGCATTCCCTGGGCATGAGCTGGGCTCCCTTGCCAGGGCCTCCCTGCCATGTTGGGACTTTTAGCTCTGTCATCAGACCCCACCATGATTTTATATCTTTGCCATATCATATTTTTTAACTCTACCCTCTTTGTGGCAGGATGCCCTGCACAGCATCGTGTCTGTTTTTCGGGGTTGGTTTTGCTGGGTGTTTTTCTCAGCTATATGGAGAGGTGATCTTTGCTTACCAGAGCCATGGCTGGGAGAGCCCCTCTCACGCTGCAGTCACAGCTGCTGCTGTCCTGCCACGTTCACAGAACCACAGAATGGGTCAGGATGGAAGGGACCACAGTGGGTCATCTGGTCCCACCTCCCTGCTGAGCAGGGTGATCCCAGAGCACATGGCAAAGGACTGTGCCCAGACAGCCCTGGAATATCTCCACTGAGGGAGACTCCACACCCTCTCTGGGCAACCTGTTCCAGTGCTTGGTCACTGCACAGTAAAAAAAGTTCTTCCTCATATTCAGGTGGAACTTCCTGGGCATCAGTTCCTGCCCATTTCCTCTTGTCCTGTAGCTGGGCATCACTGAGCAGAGCCTGGTCCATCCTCTTGGCACCCCCTGTTAGATATTTGCACACATTAATGAGGTCGCCTCTCAAGTCGTCTCAAGGTTCAACAAGCACAGCTCCCTCAGCCCCTCCTCATAAGAAAGATGCTCCAGTCCCCCAGTCATCCTCGTTGCTGTCCACTGGACCTGTTCCAGGAGCTCTGTGTCTCTCTTGTCCCGAGGAGCCCAGAATTGGACACAGCACTCCAGATGTGCCTCCCCAGGGCTGAGCAGAGGGGCAGGATCCCCTCCCTCACCTATTGGCAATGCTCTTCCCAATGCATCGCAGGATTGCCCCCAGGGCACACTGCTTGCTCAGGGACAGCCTGTTGTCCACCAGGACCCCCAGATCCATCTCTGCAGCGCTGCTCTCCAGCCGGTCGGCCCCCAACCTGTACCGGTGCTCGGGGTTATTCCTTCCCCTCCTTCCTTCAGGCAGCTCGGCCGCGAAGAAAGAAACAAGGCGATGGGGAAGGGCTGCGCTCGACCTGAGGGCCACCAGCCCTGGCCTGCCCTGTGCTGTGCTGTCCCGGCGGGCTCCGGGGCGGCCCCAAGGCCGGGCCTGCCCCAAGGCCGGGCCTAACCCAAAGCCGAGCCCTCCGCGCAGCGTCGCGACCGCCCGTCACCATGGCAACCGGGCGCGGCCGCAAGGCATGCCGGGCTGAAAGAAATTGCTGCGGCAAAACCCTGTGAAACTGCCGTACTGCGGCCAATGAGCGCTCGGGGTGCTGGCGGCGGTGACCAATGGCTGGCGGCCCGGTGGGAGCGGGCGGGGCCGGGGCGCTGTGAGGCGCGGGCGGCGCGCGCGGGTCGGTTAAACAGCGGCGGCGGAGCCGAGTGCGTGCGTCGCTGCTCACCGCGCCGGGCCCGCTCCCGCCCCGCACAGTCCCGCGGCGCACCCCGACGGTGAGCGCAGCGGCGGGAGGGACCGGGTCCGGCTCGGGCACCGAGTCTGGGAAGTCTCTGCGCTGGGCACTGCGGTGCCTGAGCACCCTGGTGGCTCCCCCGTGCTTGGGCTCTTCCCCAGGCCCCGCTTTTCCCGCACCCCCGGCTCTGCCGGCGGGGCCTTCCTTGGCGACGGGGCCGCGCTTGGGTCCCCTCCATCGGCGGGGAAAGGCCGTCGGGACCGGGCGATGGAGCGGCCGCGCTGGGCTGGGGAAGGGCTGGAGCGGGAATGGGGAGGGCGGCGGGGTTTGTGTGGGTCCGGCTGGAGAGCGGGTGCTGAACGGGAGCCGGCGTTTCAGCCGCCGCTGCTCGGGCTGTGCCCGGGGCTGTGCCCGTGCCCGACACAGCCGGCAAAGCGCTGCCCGGCCCCGGGAGCTGGCTGGGAGTGACGGTACAGGTGACTCTGGCAGGTGCTCCTGCAACTTTGAATTCTCCTTCTCTTCTCCCAGAGCAGGCAATCATGAGCGATCGGAAGGCAGTGATCAAAAATGCGGACATGTCAGAAGAGATGCAACAGGACTCGGTGGAATGTGCTACTCAGGCCTTGGAGAAATACAACATCGAGAAGGACATCGCTGCTCACATAAAGAAGGTAAACGTTTGAATGTAATGTGCTCATGAAATCTCTATGCACATGAGAAATCAATCAGGGAGAATGCTGCTGGGCAAGTCACTCTAGAGGAACAAGTTCTAGACACGCTAGATAATCAAGCTGAACTTTTTCTGTGGGTTGGTGTCCATATGTTCCTTCCCCTCACCCCTGTACGTGGACCTTTCCAGGTTGTGCTTTTCTCTTGCAGTATTTTCTGCTTAGGCCTTTTCTGCCACTGTCCCATTGTCCACGTGAGCAGAGTGGCAGCTGACTGTCCCTGTGACTGATGAGCTGGTACAAAACACAGGGGCTCTATTGAGCTCTCCTACGGTTTTCCTGAGAGCAAGCCAGTTTTCCTTGGTTTCAGTTGTACTGAACTTAATCTTAGGGATCTGTTTGCAGTTCTTGCCAGCTGGGTCAAAAATTAGTAGTTTTCTGCAAATCTACTGTAATCACACCTTTTTTTTTTTTTAGTGATATAAGGAAAAAAGATAACCACAAAAAAAATCCTAGGGGTGTGGATTATCTGTTGTTTGCAACATCTGTGTCATCCTTTATGTAGGATTAACAATACAGGAGAAAGATCTAGTTCAGATTATATTTCCTGCTTCGTCAGCTCGGGGGAACGGAGAAATCAAAGTGCGTCAGTAGAAGTTAAACTGATCTGAGTGGAAAAATTGTTGAAATGTTAAGGCTTATTGGACTGACACTGTCTGGAGTGAACTGCTTGGTATTAGAAGCTAAATTTGCTCAAGTCTTAGTCTGCAAGCTGTGAATTTTCACACAGATATGTTGAACTTTTACCAAACGCTGGAATAGGGCCTCAAGAGCTGGGTCGGGGTGGAAGATAAGGAAGTTATAACTGTCAGCAGAAAACACAACACTGGAGATAGAAACCAGGCTGCCCAGAGACAGTGAAAAGAACCCAGACCTTAATATTGTTACTGATCGAAACTGTTGTGTGAAGGGTGGGAAACTGAGGTTGGGAGAGTGTAATTGCCCGGGGACTTCTGTGTTTGGGGTCTCTCTGTGAAGGCACCCAGCTCGAGCTGTTCTACTGCTGTACCTTACTGGACTTAAAGCCTGAGGCTCTGCTCCAGTGCATCAGGGGTGGAGGTACCTTGAAAATACAGGATACCTGGGGTGGAGGAGCAGTTCAACTAAGCAGAATGATTACTTCTACTAGACGAATACTCATTTGCTATGACCACAATACAGAAAGGCATTTTTTCTCTAGGTGCAGGAACTATCTATAAGAGTAGAAAAGAGAGAGTTTAATACTTTTCAGATATTCTTTGTAGCAATTACTGGGAATTCATACAGGATTTGTTTGAAATGTATGTAAACCACAACTTCTTAGACTTGTTGATCATACTGCTGTTACGGAGCATGTGGCAGAGAATTTTCCCTTTAGCACAATGAAGTCTAAATTATGGCTTTGTCTCTGTGGGCACGAAATTAGCAGTGAAGATTTTACTTGAGGGCTGTAGATTCAGATCATGGTATGAATTATGGGGGAAGAAAGACTAATTTCCTTGAACAAAAGTAATGTTTTAAACTTACTCCTGCTCAGATGAGAAGTTCTGTGGGGTTTTTATGTTTTTGACTAAGCAGCAGGTGAACAATAAGATGTAAATAAGAGAATCCTAGTACTTAAGAGCAGCTGTTCTTCCTCGATTGCCATGCTCACAAACTGAATACCTGTTAGAATTGTTCTATAATTTGTAGCCATCCTTTTTGCAGGAGTTCGACAAGAAATACAATCCCACTTGGCACTGCATCGTGGGAAGGAACTTCGGTAGCTACGTGACTCACGAAACCAAGCACTTCATCTACTTCTACCTCGGCCAAGTTGCTATTCTTCTTTTCAAGTCTGGTTAGAACCACGGACTGTTACTGAAACTTGCATCCAGTTACAGGACTCTCTGACTAGGTACTGCAGCCTTCCTGAGGACACAGGCCTTGATTTTCAAGGGCAATGGCAGGGATTGTTATAGCAGATGATGTTACATCGTGGGTATGAAAAGGAAAAGTACCAAAAAGTCTTCCTTGTATTTATTTTTTTTTCAAAAGGCTCCTCCTTTGCTAGTAGACCTGTTGGAGCCGTTTTTCTTTTGAGAGTTCTATAGCCATCTACTGTATTTCCCCATTACTGCTAGTGCTATGCAAGTACTGACAGTGTCTAGTTCTTTGTGTTCCAAGCCTCTCTTATTTTACTTTTTTAAAATATTTTCCCCCTCTTGTTTTGCTGGATGTGCTGCCCCAAAGCCTGAACTGTTTCTTTTCCTGCTGTCTCTGGAGAAGTGCTTTGGAGAATAAAAGACAAGATCTAGTCCAGCCAGGTCGCTGTTTCTGGCTCATTTGTGCTGTCGTCGCGGCGGTGGGTGACTGGGGCCGGGGAGGAGCAGCTTCTGGGCTGCGGTGTCCCGGGTCCCGCAGCTCCCGAGGACTACGAGTCCCGTGGTGCCCGCGGGACCGGCTCCATCCGCGTCCGGCCACTGCTGCAGGCGACTCGTCGCCATTACCGGGCACCGGCGGTGATGCCGGGCACGGAGCGGAGCCGCCCCCGGCAGCAGCTGCCGAGGCCCAGGGCGGTAAGAGCCGGGCGGGGGAGGCGGGGCTTGGAAGGGCTCGGGCGGGGCGGTCCCGGCTGGAGAGCGGAGGTTTAACATGACCCGGAATTTCAGCCGCTGCTCCTCGGGCTGTGATTCTGGGAGCTGCTCCTGTAACTTGAATCCTCTTCTGCTCGCTACAGCCATCCATGGGCGATCAGGCAGCTGTGCTAAAGGATAGAGACATGTCCAAGGAGCAGCAGGGTGCTGGGCAATGTGCTATTTTGGCCACAGGGAAATAGAATATTGAAACAGAAATCAGAGCACTTATAAAGAGAATGAATATTTGGTTGTAATTATCCTTTTGTTGAACACTATCCACACCAGAAGTCAAGCAGGGTGGGTGCTGTGACACTTTGTAAAAGCTAAATTCCATGGTCACAGTATACTTTGGACCTTTCCTGTGGGCTGGTGTCACCTCTCAAAGAAATCTCTTACCAAATTCAGAATATCTGAATGCTGAGCTAAATGCACAAGTAAGGCAATAACCCAAAGCTGCAGAGAGGGTCGCTGTGGTTGGGACTGGGCTCTGTCAGGAACAAAAGGGAACTACAGCAGCCCTTGGCCTGGCCTGAAGATGGTCTGTCTGGGCAACTCACAGTGCCTTGCTGCAGGCAAGGACTGCGTGGGAAGATGTGTGGAGCCTTGAAGGTAAGCTCGGTGTCCTCTGTGTTTGCAGTAAACGCAGTTGCAGCTGACAGCAGCTGTCTTATTGAGCAGCAACTCAAAGACTCCTCCCCACATCCAGGGTAGGATCAAAGCTTTTAGCCAATTGCTCAGCCAGGGAGCACCGGGAGCATTTTAACCGAGTCCCGTTCCTGTTCATCGCAGCGTCGTCACTATTACAGCTGTTTTAGGCGGAGCTCAGGCCGCGGTCGGTGTCCCTGGTGGTCCCCGGTTACCGCGGCCGCTCGGCCGGCGGCGTCCCCGTCGCCATGGCAACGCGAGGGCGGCACGCCGGGCTCGGCAACGCCCTGCCCCCCAGCCGCTTCTGACCAATGAGCGCCGGACGCGCTGTGATGGTGGCCAATGGCTGGCGGGCGGCGCCGAGGGGGCGGGGCCGGGGCGTGAGGGGAGCTTTGGGCCCCTCCCCAGCCCCGCTCTTCCCGCACCCCCGGCTCTGCCGGCGGGGCCTTCCTTGGCGGCGGGGCCGCGCTTGGGTCGCCTCCCTCGGCGGGGAGAGGCCGCCGGAGCCGGGCGATGGAGCGGCCGCGCTGGGCTGGGGAAGGGCTGGAGGGCGGCGGGGTTTGTGTGGGTCCGGCTGGAGAGCGGGTGCTGAACGGGAGCCGGCGTTTCAGCCGCCGCTGCTCGGGCTGTGCCCGGGGCTGTGCCCGTGCCCGACACAGCCGGCAAAGCGCTGCCCGGCCCCGGGAGCTGGCTGGGAGTGACGGTACAGGTGACTCTGGCAGGTGCTCCTGCAGCTTGGAGTGCTTTTTTGTTTATTACGGGGAGCCATGTGTGATCAGAAGGCTGTGATAAAGGATACAGGTGCATCAGAAAAGATGCGGCAAGTTGTTGTGGAGTGTGCCAGTCGGTCTCTGGAGGAGCGCAGTACCGAGCATCACACTGAAGCTCATTTAAACAGGATGAGTGTTTGTTCGTAATGTTTTCCTATTAAACATTATTTTGGACTTAAGGAAAATTTAGCCAAAAAGGGTGGTGTGCAAGTAGTTCGATAGGATCAAGTTCTATGGACTCTATTTAGGTCCTTTCCTCTTTGCTCTAGAAAGAGCACTTGAATAGTAAAGGTAAGTTCTTAGTGGTCTCTCTTGCGGGATTTTGACAGGGAATATATTTAATGTATATATTACACCTGGCAGTGCACCGTGGGAAGGAATTCTGCAGCTGTGTGGCTTGAGACCAGTTGCTTCATTCTCTCCTGCCTGCGTCCTTTTCTCCTCAAGAGTGCTCAGAACCATGGACTGTTTCTCAGACTGATCTTGTGATTCAGTTGTGTGCTAATGGCACAAAGCCTGGTGCCTTCAGCCTTCCTGAGGAAGCAGACCTTGGCCTCCAAGGGCAGTGGCAGGGATTTCATTGGCATGGTTGTTTTTACTGGGGGTCGGAGGGCAACTTCCTTGTATTTATTTTCTTCCCACAGCCAGCTTATTTGCAAATAAAAATGTTCTGTTTTGCCTGTAAAAGTTTTGTGGCTTTCTACTCTTTCTAATAGTGCTCATGCTATTTCCAATTTCCTTGTGAATGGGGATGACCAACTTTGTTAGAAAGTTTTTTTTCTCTCAAATCCGGAAGATCTAAACACTGTCGTAACCATACTCATAATGTGTTCAGTAATTCTAAGAGTAATAGACATAATCAGGGAACAAACAGGAGTTTAAATAAGGCCTTTCATGAGGGTTTTCTTATAATTTTTATAAAGGATTTATTGAAATGCATAAAGCACAAATTCTTAGATTTGTTGATCTGGTGTTACTGGGCACAGGGCAGAGAATTTTTCCTTTAGCAGGTGCAGCAGATAAGCAAGGAAATCCAGATTATGGCTTTGTCTCTGTGGGTACAAAACTAGTGTTGAAGCTTTTACTTGAGAGCTGTTGATTCAGATCACGGTATGAATTATGGGGGGAGAGATGTCCTTACGTGCTCCACCCCTATTGTTTTTGAAGAAACTGGAATTGCACTCCCATTGAACTTGAAGCCCTCACCCCTAAAATAATGGGAGGGGGTCAGGAGCTGCATCCAAGATCTGTGTTATTTTGAAGTTTAAAAAAAAAAAAAAAAAAAAAAAAAAGCCTTTAGGCTCTGTAATTGCCTCGTGGGGCCTTTTCCCCGTTTTGCTTTGAAGGACAAGCTAAAAACTATCGCTTCAATTAGTCACGATGTTTTTTGGTTTTTGTTTTTGTTTTTTTGGGTTTTTCCCCCCCCCTTTTGCTGTCGTTTGCTGCAGGTCGGCGGCAGTGATTCGCTATCAGGCGGTTTCACACCCCCTCGGGGGTGCCGGGCGGGGCGGGCAGGGCGCGGCGTGCGGGGCCCCCGCGGCTCCCGGCGCGGCCGAGGACTACGAGTCCCGTCGTGCCCGCGGGCCCGCCCGGCGCCGGCTCCATCCGGGTCCGGCCACTGCTGCGGGCGACTCGTCGCCATTACGGGGCAGCGGCGGCCGAGCCGGGGCCGGTGCGGCGCCGAGCAGCCGGTGGGTGCCGGGGTGGTGCCGACCCCCTCGGGCGGAGGCAGCGCCGGGCCCCGCGGGGCTCCGTGAGCAGCTCGTCCCTTCCCCTCCCCCCCTCCCCTTCGCCCGGAGCCCCGCAGGCCCGGCCCGGCCTCCCGCGGCCTTCCCCGGTTCGAGCGGAGCAGCGAGAAGATGTCGCCATGAAGGAGGCCGAGGCCGCGCTGCGCCGCCCCCGCCGGTCGCCCCCGCGGGCCATGAGCCTGGGCCCCCGCCGGCTCCGCCAGCGCCCGTCGTGCCCCCCCGCCCTGGGCCGCCGCTCGCCCGCCGGGGCGCCCGTTGATGCTGCAGAGCCCGCCCGGCGCCGCCACAGCCACAGCCCCCGCCATGGACAAGAGCAGCCCCTGCGGCTCCGGAGCGCCCGCACCCTCGGCCGGCAGCAAAGGGCAGCAGCCGCGCTCCGCCTCGGCCGGGCCCGCCGCGGGGGAGTCTAAGCCCAAAGGCGGTGAGAGCCGGGAAGGGGCTCCGGGGAGAGGGATGGAAGAGGAGGGAAGGGGTAACCGTGGGGCAGCGGGGGCCCCCGGCCTGTGCCGCGGTTGGGTTCGTGGTGAAGCTGAACTTCGCCTTGTCGGGTTGTTTGTCTCTCAGCTGGGTTTTTGATAGGCGGCGTTTCAGGTCACTGCTTGTTTTTGGTTTCTTTTCCTTCCTCTTCCGGCTCTGCTCGCTGTTCGCAGAGCTGGGATTCCCACTCTCCTCTTCCTTTAAGGATTAGTACTTTATCTTCATTAATATTGGAGTAATCAGCTTTAGAGCTAAAGCTCAGGTTCTATAGTAAGAACATACGTTTGCTTGTGAAGAAACTCTTAACTTTGTTCTGTACTCAGTGTGTTGTTGCCCCTCACTAAGGGTCTGATATCCTACACAGCATTCCCCTTACCCCGGTGTTTGTGACCTGCTTTGGGGGAGCTCACAGTTAGACGTGTGTTGCTTGCTCATCTGGCATTCAGGCCAAAGTGTCACAGCTGTCATTGCAAACAGCTGGTTCTGCTGACAGAGCAGTTCACCAGGAGCCAGGATGGTTCCTGTCATCTTTCCACGGTAAGACCTAAGCCCATTCTGGTTCTCTAAACATTCTGGGGAGCAGAGTGTTCCTGGCAACCTTGCATTTTTTTTCCTAGAAGTAGAAATGGGGCAGTAGTGATTAAAATTAGTGGTTTTAATCCTGGAACTATGTGAGGGGGTGTCAACAGGTTACTACAACACCATTGCTGTACTAATTTCCTTCTTCCTCAGCGGTTTGTTTCAGCTGTATTGCTTTGGGTCTCTGAGAAAGCAGCACTGTACCCCAGAGGGTTAACAAAATGAGTATCTTGAAAGTGTTTGTTGACTTCTTTTTGGACCTCCTAAATGTGCTCTTGTCGTGCGTAACCAAATATTACCTGCTCTTCACTTCTATTAATTGATCTTCCACAGGACTGACAGAAGTGGGACACGGGAAGTGACTCACCCACAGCTCCCCAGGTTGTGGCGTAACTGTGCAATTACTGTGAAATTTTAACTTCAAACACGTAGAAGTCTTTTTAGGGAGAACTTTTTCTGTCCCTGTCTTGCCAAGAGACACCTCCTCACTACAGCTTCTTTTGTAGTGATGTGTGGTGCTGTGTGGAAGGTTGTTCACAGAATGCAAACATCCTTCAGGAAGGAGTTAAGATGGCCTGTGCTGTGGCTGGTGTGCCTTCATGTAGAAGGTGCAGTATCTGTACTGAGGAAGGAAGTAAAAGGCCTGTCATTCCAGCCCAGAATAAAAATGTGAAGTGATTTTTGTGGAATGTCACGTTTTACAGGCTTGAAACAATGCCACTGGTAGAAGAGCAGTGAGGAGAGGAATCGTGATGACCTTCTACTCTTCTACTCCAATACTTCTCATTTTCAAACTTTTTAAGACCTCTTTTTTTAATAAAACAGAGGACAATTTTGTCTTGGCATAATTCTATCTCTGTGATACTTGTTTCTTAACTACAATGGAGGGCAAAGGGATGATTTGCTTCCTTTATGATGCATCGAAGAGGCCTGGCAGAATTAGAATCTCTTCATGTGGATGTTTAGGAAAATCTTAACTGGAGGGTACTGGAAACTGAAATGAGGAGATTCTCTTAGTCACATTAGGGCAAACAATTGCACAGGATGCAGCTGTGTTAACTGTGTGTTTTGGTAGCTGTTACATGTAGGACACTGGCATGTCACCATATGGGATTTTTTTCTTGAGTTCCTTTTCACTGGACATGTAGCTGATGTGGTCCACCCAGTTTCTCTCCCCTTTTCAGGAAAAGTGTAGGATGTGTTCTGAAAATCTTGTTTCTCCTCTGAAATGGGAAGTATTTTTATGGACCACAGACCTTCCCCAGGTGGTCACTGGGCTGAGTTCACTCAAACTCTTGCCATTTGATGATTTCCAGAGCTAACCTGCTGTAACAGTCCAGCTGAGGAAATGAACACTCATGAGACCTTGTGGCAGCTTCTCCTTCTGTTTCTCTTGCAGCACAGCTGAAAATGGGCTAAATAGAATATTGTATTCTCTTCTACTTGTGCAAGCTGGATTCCACCCATCTTTTGCATTGGTCTTAGAGACTAAATTAAATTCTGAAGTTTCCAACAGAAAAGTTTCTTTGGGTTATATATTCCAACAGGAATCACATTCCGTTAGGATGGAATAAAGTAGCTAGTGGAAAATAGGCTTGCTGGGTTCCTCTGCAGTCCTGGAGACCTGATGGACAACATTAGTTCTCACAGAAGTTCTGGGCCTTGTCGTACCCAGTGTGAGATGTTTGGCTGGGCTGTGTGAGTGCTTGGTCACCTCTTCCTCACTGGGATGTTTGCCTTGGCAGCAGCAATAGCTTCAGTGTGTTTTCATGAAACCACCCTGTGGCTTTAGTGTGATCCACCACAAACCCCTTATGCAATGCTGTTGGCTTCAGCACAGCTCAGCAGAAAAGAAGAGATAAAAAAAGATGGAAGGAAACTGCAGTTTTCACCCCAGCAGCAAACCTGTACTGCAGCCCCAGTGCCAAAGTGGTCACCTAGAGCTGCTCCTAGTCCTGTGAACTTGGGTCTCCTCTTCCTGGGTCTTTGGAGAGACAGGTCTTCTGAGAGCAGGAAACACCATGGATGTCAGGGCTTGCTCCAAAATGCATGAACAGTTTCGTTATTAATGTTTTTAAGTTAGTACTGTTAAGACAGTATTTTTTGTAAGTCTCTTGGAGTGTGGATGGGTAGATACATCCACGTAATCTGTATATATAGATATATACGTTAGCAAAAGGACAGAGGACCTGAGTGAAGAGTAAGTGCCTCACCAGCACTGTTGCTGTTGCTCATTTCCAATTTGCCAAGAAAAGAAGGAAAAAAGAAACAACCAGATCCAAACTTATGCTGCTTAAAACTGGGCTCTAACAAGAGAGGATGGCAGTGAGAGTCCTTCACTCTTCTCCCTGCATGAATGCAACTGTCCTGCCCTGCTCTTTGTGGGAGTGCAGGGATAGGTGATACAAAGCAGAGAACTCCCTGACATGTGGAATGCTGGAAGGGTTGGAAGGAACAACACTGCTTAGATTCAGGGTGGGGGAGAAGTGTTCCAGTTTACAAATGCGTAGTCCAAGCTCTTGGTTGTCTGCTGACCGATTTCAGTGCTACTGTCATGGATCAGACTTCTCCTGAGGATAATTATTCTGGGAGCAGGGAAGAACTAGCAATCCATAAAATCAGATTTAAAGCATTGTGAGACTGGTTGTAAGGTCCTTTTGAAACAGGCACAGGTGGAGAGTCCTTTCCTGTAAAATGTGAGAGTCACTGGTGACTCCCAAAGACTGTAAGAGTTGTCTTGAAAGGACCTGTAGTAAGACAGGAATGTGTGTAAGCCGGCTGACTGACAAATTTGGTGGTGAGTAACTTGATTAAAACTTAATTTCTTCTGTCAGCTGCAGGTGCAAGCTGTTCCTTGTTCCTGGCCCTTGTAAAGACCCACTTTAGACTGATTTCTCTTGAGTAGTTTCTTTTCCCCAGTTGAAGATTGCGGAGAAATTGCAGAGTTGTACAGACAGTAGGTGTGTGCCCCTCTAGAGTATTCACTGAAATTGCAGATTTACCAAGGTCGTTGAGCTCTAAAGGGGCAAGCTCTGCCCCCAATAACTGAGCTAATAGTCCAAACCTCTTCAAAATGACTTAATTTTTTACCAGAGACTCAGAGGTGTTGATTATTCCTTCTTCCCTCCAAACACTCTCAAAAAACACTCCGAGTAATCATTCAGCCAGACCTGGTCACACCCTCAGTTTCTTGGCAGCTTCTGGTGTGTTTTTTTCCTGATAACGCTCAAACCATGTCTTTTTAGCCTGATGTGCATTAAAGCAGTGCCAGCTATGCAAGCATGTGTTTGAGTTACACAGCTGTGCTTCTGACAGAGTTGATTTAATTCTGAATTAAAGGATCAGCCCTTTCAATAGCAGAGTAAATGACCAGTTCTGATGATAAAGTTTGTCTGCAAAAAATGGCTCTGTCACATCATGTGAAAGTAATGATAGTGTCCTTCTATAGCTGTACTTGCAGGCAAAGACTGAAATCTGGCAAGTGGAAGAAACAGCAGAGCACCGCAAAACCCCATCCAGCCACTTTTATTACTTAGTTTATTCTTAAGAAGTTGGATTCTCAGTAACAGATAATAACACACAACCTTCCAGTCCTCTGCCCGCCCTTTTTGGGGGGTGCAAGTGGGAGAGAAAAAACCAAAACAAAACCCCAAAAAACCCCCACAAAACAAAAAACAACAAAAAAAAAATGATGTGAGTGACACCACTCCAGCTGTTTTAAGTACTTGGATAGATGGGAAATGGTGCTGGGAAAGGGGAAAACTGGGAGCACTGGCAATGAAACTGCCCATATGGAAACATGATCCTGACCCACAGTGGTGTGTTTGCCTAACATGTAAGGTTTATATTAAGGGGTGGGGAGGACTGCAAAGTGGTAAAAGGGAAGCTGGAAGGCTTTTATAAATGCAACTAGATATTGTGTGGGGCTGGCTGTTTGTGTAATGTTTACTGAGTATCCAGAGTGACTTCGGCGCTGGCCGGTGCGGGTGGGTGTTTTGCTGGGCCTGTGGAATTTTGTTTCTAAGCTTATCAACATACCTCTTCTACAAATAAAACTTAGGGCAGGTGTGGAAATGCCAGGTTAAGCGACAGGTCAGTGGTCTGTTGTGTCCTTGGGCAACTCTGATCTTGTGTTAAGACTACTAGAAATGCCTTCACAATATTAACACGCTGTTCTAGCAGTCTGATGTAGCAGCTGTTTCAGACACAGGGAGCCCCTCTCAGGAGCCTGACTGATTTTTCTGCTCCTGTGAACTTTATTCCTGCAGTGTTTTGCTTCGTGCTTCACCACTGTGTCCTGTATTAGGGTCAGTGATGTGCTGAGCATGTTTTTTGGCAAACAGTTCTGGCTGCATAGGTTGGTGGACTTAGTACTTCGACATTAGGTACGTGCCCTGCAAGGCCACAAAGCATTGAGTTTGTACTTCAAGATCAATTAGCATTTGTTGACTTCATGACATAGAAGTGTATTTTTAAAACAGTTACATCTGTTGGGGTCTTTTAAGCATAGGGGCAGAACTGAGTGAAAACAGGCAGTGGGAGACTTCAAGAGAAACGCAGCGTATTTATATGAGGGAACAATGTATGATAAATAGTTTATTTTCAGAAAATGGAATTCAAAAAGGAACTAGTTGTTGTCAGTTTTTGTAATGTGGCATGAAGGTGTGGTATGTGATGTTGGTGTTTATCACTTAATGTACCAGGCAACATGCCAACATCTGGGGATGGCAATTCCAAATCTGGATAAAGAAAATTCAACCATTCTGATAAAAATTAAACCACAGCAAACATATCCTTCTTTTAAACTCTTTGACCAGCTCTTTGGGCAGTGATAGGAATGAAATGGTTTGGATTGCTGGGGGATGTCCTGATAAACACCAGGCCTCAGGATAGTGGCTGAGGTGAACTTCTCTCTGAGGTGAAGTTCATGAGGTCAACTCTGAGGCTGCTGATCTGATTCTCTTTTCTTTTTTTCCTTTCAGATGGAAAGAATGCGAGTGGATCCAAACAGCGTTATAATCGTAAAAGAGAAACTTCATATTCAAAAAATGAGAACTTTTCCAGTCAGTCCCGTCGCTCCAATTCACAGAAAAGCAAAGCTTTTAACAAGATGCCCCCTCAAAGGGGAGGCAGCGGCGGAAGTGGCAAACCTTTTAGCTCTTCTAATGGTGGGAGACGAGATGAGGTGAGAATTGTAATGCCGTGTCTCCAGGGCCTTCTTTCTTGGGATGACAGGATGGCTGCTCTGACCTGCCTGGATAGGTCTACTGTGTTCAGCTCCTGGGCTGGGAAGGGAAAGAGTGATAAGAGGTGCTAACTAACATCCTTGAGATGCCAGAGGGAGTGTGAGCGGAGCCACTTGGCAACAACAGGAGTGCTCTCTGCTCTGAGAGACCCAACTGCTCCTCATCAGACTTGTGCTCCAGACCCTTCCCCAGCTCTGTTCCCTTCTCTGGACCTGCTGCAGCGCCTCAGTGTCCTTATTGTCATGAGGGGCACAAAACTGACCTCAGAACTCGAGGTGCAGCCTCACCAGTGCCCAATACAGGGGGACAATCCCTTCTCTGGTCCTGCTGGCCACACTATTTCTGATACAGGCCAGGATGCCCTTGGCCTACTTGGCCAGCTGGACACTCTGGCTCGAGTTCAGCTGCTTTTGACCAGCACCCACAGGTCCTTTCCTGACAGGCAGCTTTCCAAGCCTGGAGAATTCCGTGGGGCTGTTGTGACCCAAGTGCAGGACCCATCACTTGGCCTTGTTGAACCTCATACCAGTGACCTCAGCCTGTTGATCCAGCCTGTCCAGATCCCTCTGCAAAGCCTTCCTGTCCTTCAGCAGATCAACCCCCACCCAAGTTGGCATTGTCTGCAAACTTGATTAGGGTGCCCTCCATCCCCTTGGCCAGATCATTGATAAAGACATTAAACAGGACTGGCCCCAGTGCTGAGCCCTGGGGAACACCACTGGTGAGCACCCCAGCTGGATGTGACTCCATTCCCCACCACTCTGGGCCTGGCCATCCCTGGGTGTTTTGCCCAGGAAACAGTGCACCTGTCTGAGCCGAGAGCAGCCGGTTTCTCCAGGAGAATGCTGTGGGAAACTGTGCCAAAGGCTGTGCTGAAGTCCAGGTAGGCAACATCCACAGCTTTGCCCTTGTCCATCAAGTGGGTCACCTTGTCGCAGGGGATCAGGTTAGTCAGGCAGGACCTGCCTTTCACAACCTGATCCCCTGGTTGTCCTGTACATTCTATGTGATGGCACTCAGGATCATCTGCTCTGTAACCTTCCCAGGCATTGGGGTCACACTGATGGCCTGTAACTCCCTGGATCCTCCTTCTGGCCCAGCATCCCATTTGCTGACTTCAGTGAGCTGGGACTGCCCAGTTTGCCAGGACTGCTGGTAAAGGATGGAAAGGGCTTGGTGAGCCCTCCCACCCGGCCCCATAGACCTGTGTGTGTCTGAGTGGCACAGCAGGTGACCATTTCTCCTTGGATCGTGGGGGCTTCATTCTGACCCCTGTCACTGTCTTCCAGCTCAGGGGGCTGGGTACCCTGCAGAACACCAATCTTGGTATTAAAGGCTGAGACAAAGAAGGCATTAATTACTTCAGTCTTTTCCTCTGTCACTATGTTTCACCCTCCACCATTCAGTAAGGGTTGAGAATTCCCTTAGCTCTCTTTTTGTAGCTAATGTTTTTATAGAAACATTTTTTATTGTCTTTTACAGCAGTGACCAGATTAATTTCTAGGGCCTTTCTACTTTTCTCCCTGCATAACCTCATGATATCCTTGTAGTCCATCTGAGCTGCCTGCCCCTTCTTCCAAAGATCATAAACTCCTTTTTTTCCTGGGTTCCAGCTAAAACTCTCTGTTCAGGCTAGTCTTCTTCCCCACTGGCTCATTTTTTGGCTCATGGGGGCAGCCTGCTCCTCTGCCTTTCAGATTTCTTGAAGAATGTCCAACCTTCCTGGACTCCTTTGCCCTTCAGGACATCCTCCTAAGGGACTCTGTCACCCAGTCTCCTAAACAGGCTAAAGCTTGCCCTCTGAAAATTGATTTTGTCCAACCACTTCAGTGCACAAATTTACATGAGATGGGGGTATTGGGAAAGTAAATGTGTTGGCCTTGGTGACATCAAGGTGGAGTAAAACCAGACTGAGGCTTTTATGTTGATGTGGATCTAAATAGTGTAGACTGTGTGTGGGGTTTAATTGATACTCTGATTTTTCAGTTTTGGTGGATGAGCAGCACTGCTTACCTAGACTGCTGACTCAAAACTCACCTGCTGCCTCTGTTGAATTCTCATTCTTTGCTTCATTATGTGAAAACTAACTGAAACAAGTACAACCTGTGCAAACAGGAATCAGACTTGCATTGCTGTCTGTCTAAAAGAATATTGTCTGGATTTGAACAACTTCCCTGTGTTACCTTGTCTGGGTTTTGCCAGCTTTCACTTATCCTCGTGTGTTTGTTTTTACACTCTCCTCCTTTTGCTCAGTGTGGGGTAAGACCACTGAGTTCTGACTTTCAGATTCTCCTGCACTTCTAACGCTGCACTGCTTGGTTTGCAGAGCTGGGATGGGAGAAGGTGAGTGAGGGAATGCTGCGTGTTCTGTGTGTAATCACTGATGGGGCCTGGGTATCCACCTGTACTGGTGCTTTTGCAGTACATTCTAGCAGGTTCTAACAAATGCTGTTGTCTCTTAGGTAGCAGAGGCTCAACGGGCAGAGTTCAGCCCTGCCCAGTTCTCTGGTCCCAAGAAGATAAATCTGAACCACTTACTGAACTTCACTTTTGAACCCCGTGGCCAAGCAGGACATTTTGACGGGAATGGACATGGCAACTGGGGGAAAAGGAACAAGTGGGGACATAAACCGTTCAACAAGGAGCTTTTCCTACAGGCCAAGTGAGTGGGAGACCAACAGAGCTCTTACACTTCTGCAGAGACACTGAGCTGTGAGGGGTGAACAGCCAGGGAATTGTGTTTGGCCTTGACTACTTGCATTGTCTTTTCCAGGGTGAAATTACCTTGCCATAGCGTTTTTTGTGGTAATGACTATATTTGAAAGGAATGTTGTTCTTACCTATTTACAAGATATCCGATGGAGTGAGTCCTTTAGCTACAAACGAGTTAATCTGCTCTAATTTTCTGTCATCACTTTGGAATATGACACTCCATTTTGGAATATCTCTACAGTTCCCTTATGGGAAACTGTTGTTTTTTCCAAAAAATTAATATGTTGAGATGGAAGAGATAGCAGTTGCTGGATGAAAGCTAATTTGAATTTGTAAGTTCCAGAGGCAATTACTTATATGGGTCTTAGTTCTTAAGCTGTTGATTATTTTGCAGGTCCCTAAGTACGTGGTATAATCCAAATGATGATCAGTATAGTAATCCAGCAGCAGAATTGCTTTTGACTGGAAATAATGGTTGCTTTCACCGGAATTTGAAGTGTGTTCAGGACTCCCCTCTCCAATAATGTTAAAGATAAAAAGTATTTTCAGCATTGGTGCTTCTGATTTTTCCCTGTTGTTGTGTGGCTTATTGTAGTGAAGTCTATTTGCAGGAACAGCAATAGTTCTAGTTTTTGTGACCATATTTTTTCCCCATGTGGATTCCTTGTTTTTTAATGATCCCTTATGGAGCTGGCTGTTCCTTACATGTTTCTGGAAAACCACACTGCCTGGCTCATTGAGTAGTTAGTTTGTGATGTTGTGTCTAACTGAAATTAGACACATCTGTATTCTGGAAATCTGGTTGTGAATTGAACTCATGATTTTTGGAGATAGTAATTACTGTCTGCATCCAGCAGTTTTCTGCTGGACAAAGAAGCAGCTCACAGAATCCTGTAAAACAGTTCTCAAAGAATTTTTAGAAACAACTGAGTGGATCATCTGTCTCTTTGCCTTTCCCCAGCTGCCAGTTTGTTGTCTCTGAAGAACAGGACTACACAGTCCACTTTGCTGATCCAGATACCTTGGTCAACTGGGACTTTGTGGAGCAAGTGGTCAGTTGTGATGGGCTAGATTTTTTTTTTCCTTCTTTTTCTTAAGAACCTCAACCTGTCTTTAACTGCCTCTTTCCCTCTGTGATGTTACATAAAACTCAGCTGTTTTTGAGTTGAGGCCTTTTCTGTCACTCCCACAATACTGGGAAAGATCTGTCATGGAATATATTATGAAATACTTTCATGACAGGAAAGGAGAAGTGCTAAAATCTATTAGGAAAATTAGCAGCTTCTTCTTGCTTTCGCAGATGGGAGCTCATCAAAAATAGTATCTGACATTCTGTAGACAGAGTCCTTGTGATCGAGATATTAACAGAAAACTTGGGCACGAGTCCATGGAAGAGGACTAGGGTGTAGAATTTTGAAGAATTATTCTGTGCATAGGTGGCCTATCTTGCCTAGCAACAAAATAGAAAATCTCTTCAGAATTGTGGTCAGAAGTTTGGGTTGCCTCAAGCAGAAACTTGTATCTGCCAAGACAGTCTGGTGCATGGTGTAGGTGGAGAAGAGGTGGGCTTACTGTTACCTGACACTACCAGAGAGCTGAAAAATCGAGGTGCTTGCTTGGCAGTTCTGTCTCTGCCACACAGAGATGCTAACAAAGTGTCTGACTAAACCCAGAATGTTCATGGAAGTGGGTAAGTTCAGTCTCGCAGCTGAACAGGGCTGCACAAGTCTGCTTGTGTAGGTGAGGCCGCAGAGCTCGTTTGCCGTCTCCTCACTGACTGAATTCAGATGATGAAGATGCTGCTAACTCTTAGAGATGGTGAATACCTCAGGGGAAACATGAGAAGAGTCACTTTTTAATGTCATTAGAGTAGAGATACCAGATGGGTGGCTTTGAAGGTTATTCCATGTGCAGTCTGAAGGTGTTTATTCACAGGGTACTAATTCCTTGGTAAATAAGCAGAGCCTAAAGACCTGTAAGGTAATATGTTAGAGTAGATCTTACAGGCGGCTTATTCTGTATCCCAGGAACTGATTTCTGAATCTAAAATTTGTGCTGTTCTTCTCATGTGCCATTTCAGCGAATCTGTAGCCATGAAGTGCCCTCTTGCCCAATATGTTTGTACCCACCAACCGCAGCCAAGATCACCCGCTGTGGGCACATCTTCTGCTGGGCATGTATCCTTCACTATCTCTCCTTGAGCGAAAAGACCTGGAGTAAGTGTCCTATTTGTTATGGCTCTGTTCACAAGAAGGATCTCAAGAGGTGAGATGGTATTTATGAAATTATGTGTCTCTCTGAAGTGTTATTTTTACACCGCTAACCTCCTCCGTACATTGCAGTGTTGTTGCTATGGAGACACGCCAGTATGCAATCGGTGATACCATTACGATGCAACTTATGAGAAGGGAGAAAGGTGTTCTCATAGCACTGCCCAAGTCCCAGTGGATGAATGTGGTGCAGCCTGTTTACATCAGAGGTGAGTGTATCTGAGGAGTGGTGGTTGGAATCCTGCTCCCAGCTGTGACCAGGATTTGCGTAGACACAATTTGCCCTGGCAGTGCCACGCTGTCATCCTAAAATAAACCAGATTACAAAACATGGGGTTTATTAGCTGGAGAGGTTAATGACCACATATTAACAATAAGCTTTCTACTCACACTTCAGTTTTTTGTAAGGCTTTAACTTGTGCGCTGCTTCCCTTCAAGCGTCTGCACTGCAGACTCCTGCCTTTTCAGTCATTGCTGTTGGTTTGGTGTGTGTTTTGTATCCTACAGTCATTGGTATGACTCCTGCTGCTTTTATTGGCACTTCAGTGTCCTTAATTTTTTCCCCCCTGGCTCCTCAGTATACAGCTTAGCAAAAATAACTGTGTCTAAACTATTTTAAGGCTGTAATCTTCAACAAGGTTTTCATCATCTTCACTTATCAACTGAAGTCAGTGAATGATATGGTGAAATAATCAAAATTATTGCAAACCTATTCCAAACATCTGTTGCCTGACATCTTCAGTTTTCTCCAGTCAAGAATGTGACTAACTCATCATCATCTTATCATCTTATCTGTTAGTATCACAAAAATTTGGTGTCTAAAGAAATAATTTTACTGAACATGGCTGCTTGGTGGGCTGTCTTGGCTCACTTCATTTTGCAGTCACATTTAGGAAAGGCTGCATGCATTTAAACTCTCTGGAAAAAGTCAAGTCTCCTAAAGTGTGATGGGTATCCAGCATGCAGGCTGTGGGCTTACATGTTTCTCAGTATCTGAAAGTAAAGGTCTTTAAATCCTTTCATAAAACAAGCAAAAGAACAAATACAGGATTCAAGATCATTCTAAAAACAGAAAATTCAGCATTAACTTGATGTTCTGTAGACAAGGTTGGACCCTTGGGGAGCAGTGACTGTATTAGTATGTGATGCTGTGGTTGCTGTAAACTCTGTAGTTAGTGCTTCTGTAACAAGGATGACTACCTTTTGCTGAACTTGCAGTTCTTTAGCTTACTATTTCTGCTGTGCTTCTTGTGAAAACCTCATCATAATGCTTTGTATGGATTTTTAATACATATGGGCTTATGAAGTAGCTTGAGCCAAGCCAGGGGTCACCCTGAAGAGATTTCCAATTGCAATATTTTTGAGCATATAGAGAAGAGGAAGAAGGTGTAAGACTGCACTGTTTGAGGAAGTTTTGACCCCTCAAAGGTGATGCTTCCATCACGTACAAGTTTTTTTTTTTTTCATTTTTTTTGACATATCACAGCTGAGTGGCAGATAAACTGCTGTGTGAGGGAGATGTGTTTAGCACAGCAGGTATGTGGCACCAGCCTGTGATAGAATGGTAATATGTGGACTAAGTATTGTCTTCCCTGGGGGGATTAATTCTCAAAACTGAGCAGTGACGCAGCTTCAGAAGAATCAGCAGCCCAAACTGGTGCCTCTGCATGCAGACACTAACGACTGGTGCTCCTTCTGTTCAGATGACCAGCACAGCCAGTATTCGAAGCTGCTTCTGGCATCCAGGGAGCAGGTCTTGCAGCTGGTGATTCTGGAGGAGAAGGCAGCATTACTGAAACAATATGAGGAAGAAAAGCACACCCCAGAAGCTTGCTTTATTGAGGCAGCTATCCAGGAGCTGAAGGTAACAACCTCTCTGGAGGCTTTTAGTAACTTGAAGAGTGTACTGAGTGCTGAGCATCCATGCTCTGCTGCACAGATGGTAGTGTTCTATTGGGCAGACATGGGCAAACCTGTACAATACTCCTTTTCTAAGCCTTTAGGTGTCCTACATGGGTGTTCTTTCCAGTAGCAAGAAGGAGAGGACTCCTTGAGTTACTCTTTTCACAGATGAATTTCTGTGAAAATCTGTGAAATCCTGAAGTATAGGACAAGGCTAAAAATAATTGTGGTGGTGGCGGTTTTATGGCTTAAATGGCAAATTGAAACTTGTTCCCTTCGGATGACCTGCAGGAGCGAGAGACAGCATTGTCTGCTGACCAGGATAAAAACAATGGCATTGCTGGAATCAGTGCAGCTGTGGAAGAATTGGTCCTAGAAGGCTCCAAGGCTGTGGAGCCTGCAGTTACCCAAGAGAAAAAGGTGGGTGACAACTCTGCTCTGGCAGATCCTGTTAATATTTAATTCTACGACTTCACACCGCAGTGTACAGTGAACTCGTGCCAAAGATTTTTGCAGAGATGATAATCTTTGAAGGAGGTGGCGTGGTACTAACTGTATCCTCTCTGCTGTGGTAGTGTGGTGTGGAATATCTCTCTGCATTTGATGAGGAGCTTGTGGAGCCTTGCTCTGACCTGGCAAGTTCCTTTCCGCCTGCTGTGGAAGTAGAAGAGGCGGTGCTGGATGAAGAGGAAGTACCTGAGGTGGACACTGCAGGGGAACCTGATACGAACACTACAGAGGAACCAAATCCAACTGAAACAAGCTACCAAGACTCTAAAGATACAGTTAGCTCTGGACATCATGGCAACTCTCCTTTTTACTATTTTTATCAAGGTCAGTGCAATGAAATCCTGGAATCATGGGGGCAGAGATGCCTCCTTTGGGATCCTTCCTGAGGAGTGTGTTTGTCCTTTCATTAGATGCAGCTAACCCCTGTGAAATGGAAGTCCCACAGAAACTCAGAAAGGAGCTTTGATTTTTATTACTGGAGGGTGCACTGAGGTGGGGAGGAGGGTACTGGAAATGAACAGGCAGAGATGGAATGATGATGTCTTACCTTACAGCGGAGGACGGACAGTGCATGTACCTTCACCCGGTGAACGTTCGGTGCCTGGTCCGTGAGTACGGCAGCTTGGAGAAGAGCCCCGAGAAGATAACTGCAGCTGTAGTGGAGATAACTGGCTACTCAATGACAGAGGTAGTTACTCTATCTTCTTGTTAATTAGGGACCCATTTTTTAGCAGATGTAGCTGACAGGAGACTTGCTGCTCTTCAGTATAATAATAACTGTAATGGGTTGGGATGCTAATCTGTGAAGGGCATCTGTGGAAGGTGCAGTGCTTTCTGTTGTTTTTTGATAAGTAGGCTGCAGTCTTGCTTTTTTTTCTTTTCCTAGAAGGTAGCAAGTTCTAGGAGTAAGGGAATTACAAGCTTAAGATTGGTTTGTTGTTAAAGCTGTTTTAAAACAAGCAAATTTTTTTTCTCATATGAGACAGTAGCTTCAACTAGACAGGTTATCATCTTTCTCAGCTTGAAGTGTCTGCCTCAGTCTTAAAGAGTTGTTTCTGAGCAGTGGGATGTTATGAAAATAAAGAGGATGGAAAGAAACTTCAGTATTTTAGACAGGGAGTGAAAGTGCTTAAGGAAGTTCTGGAAGAGGGGATGGGTCTTGAATTCATTTACTTCAAATAAAGACAACTGTAAGAACTGACACATGCAGTAACAAGTATGCATAGTTTTTAATTAATCTTTTAAGAAATTATACATTCAGGTAAAAATGGATGCAGAGGTAGTAGGGAATTGTCTTCAAGTATTTCAGCTATCCAAGAAAAAATAGAAAACTGCTTGATTCAGCCTAGCAAAATGGTGGTCATTGGTCCAAGTAATTTAAGTATAAAAGGCAAATTTGGTCCAGCACAAAAATAATGCATTGTAAGACTAGTATTGCAGAATTTTATTCCAGTGATGTGAGTGAGAAGGGAGGAATAACAAGAAAATCAGTAAGAGAGCTGGAGTAGCTGCATCCAAATCTGATTATGGTGTAGTTGGTGGAGGTCTTGGAACATTTGGTTCTGACCCAGGGCATTCTTCACGTGTTTGTAGTTTACAAACTAATTATTGTGTCACTGCTGCTGTTTTTTTCCATTTGATTTGATGGATGGTGTGCATTCCATCTCCATGAGCTGTGGCAGCCTCTGGGCCTTGCTGTGACCATGATTGCTCTCTTTTTACCAGGATATAAGACAACGTCATCGCTACCTCTGTCACTTGCCCCTCACCTGTGAGTTCAGCATTTGTGAACTGGCTCTGAAGCCACCTGTCATCTCTAAGGAGACTTTAGAGTTGTTTTCAGGTTGGTGCTACTTTTCTAGTAGGCTCTGCCATGTATCCATGAGGGTGAAGGGGAAGTCGTTCTTATCCCTTAATGGCAGAAAAAAGAACATACATAGCAGCTTTACTCCTCTAGCACCAACTATCTGATGACTGCTAGACAGACCAACCCCAATTCACTGTTTTATAGACAACAATTATAAAAAGAAAAAAAAAAAATTCCTGACTGCTTAGAAGAGCGTATGTTGTTTGTAAGAGTATTTTGTTACTAATGTGTCATGACTGAATACGTTGTTGCCAGAGCTGGAGAAAACACTGCCAGAGTATTGGTGAGGGGTTTTTGATGTCCAGTGTTGTGCGTTGCTCCTAGATGACCTTGAAAAGAGGAAGCGCCTGCGGCAGAAGAAAGCTCGCGATGAGCGACGGCACGAACGCAGAATTGAGATAGAAGAGAACAAGAAACAGGGCAAATGTAAGTCGTGATTGCTCGTAACTGGTGGGTTTCCAGTCATATTTAGTTGCTGAGCTGATTTCTTGAGCGGTAAGGATGAACTCTGAGACCTTTAGTTTGTAGTGTGTACTTAGAGCAAGATTATAAAGTGTTAGAAACAATGTCAGTATAGTGAAAAGCATAAGCCGTTTTAGTCGGGATGTTAAGTGATGTTATGCAATGGCTGCATACTTACACATTTTGGGAGAGACAGAGGGCATTTGAGGGCACAGCTCTGTCTCCAGGGTGTAGAAATCTCTCAGGATTCTTAGTTTCTGTTTTTATAGTAATCATGATGTAGAGTGAAAAGTGAAGAAGGAAAAAAAGGCCTCGTAACTGCTTCCATCTAGCAGCAGGGCTTGTACTGGTCTCTGAAAGAGAGTGGAAAGAAAATTGAATTGACACCTCCTAGACTCCTGAAACAACTTGCATATTGACAGTCCTCCCCCACATTGTGTAGTGCTTTAATTTAAAACCTCTTTCTAGATCCAGAGGTCCATATTGCTTTAGAGAATCTGCAGCAGTTTCCTGCTTTTACTTCTTGCCCCGGAGAAACTACCAGCATCGATCATCAGAGCTTCTGTCAGTCTCCTCTTGGCATAAGCCCTGTGTTTCAGACAGGTGAGCATGTGGAAAAACACACCTCATCTAGCTCTTGATTATTCTTTTGGGATCTATTGCTCAGGTCTTCAAGCTGAGCTTTCTCAACACTATTCAAAGACGGCTTCTTTTCAGAGAAGTCGTGGCTGTTCAAGGCCAGGTTGGATGGGGCTCTGAGCAGCCTGGTCTGGTGAAAGGTGTCTCTGCCCATGGCAGGGGGATTTGAATGAGATGATCTTCCAGTCTCTTCCCACCCAAACCATTCTGTGATTGTTTCCTGTGTTGCCTATGAGATCATACACTAAAGGCTGACATGGCTGAGAAACATCCTGGTCCTTCATCTGCTTTACACTGCCTCTACCTCAGTGACTCAGAGATCTGCACTGTAGTTACCCCATCTTTTAAATCTCTGCTGAGGCAAATGAATGGAAAAAAATGCCCCCAAAAGGGAAGAAAAGTGTGTATTCCAGGAAAATACTACTGGCATTTTTTCTTTCTACCCTCTCCATCTTCCCCACCCTGTTATACTAGAATAAAATGTAGCTGATGAGCACTAAGTTAGGTTGTTGTCCAGTGATGCTTTACCACATGTTTTATCTTGTAGTTCATAAAAAGTGTTAAATAGAAATGAATATTAAATGTTTTTCCCAAAACAAAAACCCAACACCCCCCCAAAACCAAAACAGCCCCCCCCCCACACAACACCCAAAACCAAGCAAACAAAACCCAAACAAACCAACCAACCAACCCCAAAAAACCCTCTTAAAACCCAACTTAAACAAAAAGATAGGGGAAATTCGAGAGGTCCCTCTGTGTGACTGATGGATGGAACCAATGAGATAAAAATGGTTAATTACATAAGATAAAACTTTATTTCTGTCTCATCCCAATAAGCAGCATTATGAGTGTCTTTGCCAAGTGCAGCTGATTTTAATTAATTCTCTGCTTCTTTGTCTGTAGAGTCTATTCCAGCTCCATTGTCACCTGCTGCCAGCCAGGTCAGCCCGTTGCTCTGTGGGAGTTTGGAAGAAGAGTCTCCCTTCCCTTCCTTTGCCCAGGTAAGCTGTGTAGCAGAGTAAATCTTGTCAGAATTACCCCTGTCTTACTTGGGGATTAATCTGATAATACAATTGCTTCCCACAGGAGAACAATGTGGGATAAATCTTAGGGAGACATCGTAGGGTTTGAGTGCTTGAAGGGGTTCCTAAATTTTTTTGCCACTTAGGGGATATGCAGGTTGGTTCTAGGACATGGAGTTTAATCGTATCTTACAACTTCTTTGATAGATGTTGAGAGTTGGAAAGGCAAAACCAGAAACATGGCCTAAACCTGCTCCAAAGACAAGAGGTAAGCAAAAATTTCGTGTTGGTACTTCAGGTTCTCTACCATGCATCTAAATCCGAGAAATCTTGAAGCCTCCCAAGAAACATCTGGAGTGTGGAGGGGCATTTGCATGGGGGAAGTTTAATGCAGCCTTTGCATCTCTTTCCCTCTTTCAGATGAGAACACTCTGGCACTCCCTGTGCCCGTGGATAGTGATGGAGAAAGTGACAGCTCTGACCGCATCCCTGTGCCCAGCTTCCAGAATTCCTTCAGCCAAGCTATCGAGGCAGCCCTCCTGAAACTGGACAAACCGTCCACGGCTGATCATCTGTCAGGTAAAAGGCAGCGGGGAAGGCAGGAAAGATTCCTGAAGTGAAAAAATGGATTATATCCCCTTCTTCCTCTGGGAGAAGTGAGAGCAGCAATTTTGGGGACCAGAAATTGGCCAGAGAACAGTTCTGAAAATTGTCAGGTTGTGGTTTCTGAACAGCTTGAGCAGGGCTTCTGTCAGCTTAAAGCAGCCTCTTAGTGGGAGCTGAGATCTCCAACTAGCAAAGAATCCTGTTAGGACAGAGATGGCTTTTGACAATTGTGTTTGCCATGTCTCTGCTGGAACTTAAATTCAGGTTATGCATTTTTAAACTAAAAATACCTGAGCTGCTGAACTACCGCTCAAGTTTGACCAAAATGCTGAGGTAATTGCTGGCTGAAATTCCAAGTTAGGGAGTGTGAAACAAATTGAGATGAACTTAAACCTCCAGCAAATTGAGGTGGACTTAAGTCAGCCTGATCCTGGCTGATAAAAGTCATTTATAATGCTCAGTTTTGATGTTTAGCTTTGGTTTCTGTTTGGAAACTGCACTGGAGGATGGAGAGAGTTGGATGGGAGGGCCTGGGAATTTCAGTGGAGTATCAGCTCCAGTTGTGTTTTTTGGCATGGTTGGAAGTGATATTTATCAGACAGACAAACTGCATGCAGTCCTGGGATCTGCTGTTGCAACAGCAACTTTGCAATCAGTTATGCTCGTTTTAAGTGTGTTTTAGGTGTGATGGAGTCTCCCTTAGTTTATCTGCAGTAATTTTTTTGTTAAAATTAAACTACCTGGTGCTGAGTGAGTTGATAGGAAGTGTTATGGGCCTGTAAAAGCCATTAGGCTGGGGGAGACCATTTGTGTGATGTTCCTGTTCCATGAGAAGAATGACAGTTTCATTTTAATTCTTCACAGAGGAAAAGGGAGGCAAGAAAAGAAAGAAACAGAAGCAGAAGCTGTTGTTCAGCACCTCTGTTGTTCACACAAAGTGATTCTGCTATTCAAGAGAAGTTTCCTCTCCTGGTTTTCTTTTAATTTTGCTTTGTTTTGCTGCTATAGTTTTAAGTATTTAAATTTGAACAGCCTAAACTTGTGTTTCCAGAGCTTCTAGGGGCTTCGGAAGGAAACCATGACAATATGTGTTGAAGTAACATGTTTTGATTCCAACTGTTTAATGAGTTTATACTGAAACAGAGTTTTGAAAGTAACAACCAAGAGACAAATCCACCAAGGCTTCTAATTGCCAAGTCAGTTCTTTGGCCTGATAAGCAGTATGAAAGTCTTTACAGCAATGTAGCACTGCCAGAGTACTGCAATATTACCCAAGAGAAAAGGCAGAGAGCCATTGTTTCCCTGTAGTTAATTATTCATGGACAGAAGTCCATCTGACTGACAGTGGTGCTGTCTCAGTAAAGCTGTCAAACTGCTCTCTTGAGAAACTGGTTTTGGCTGCACTGGAAACAGGCAAAAGAGCTTACTGGCTTTAGAGTGTTAGCTGCTATATCTGTTCTTTTTCTAAAGAGCAAGAATTCCTCCTGTTCTCCTGGCTTGGAAAGATTTAAAGCTGAGGTGAGTGAGTGTAAAGCAGAACTTGGCTACTGGGTTTTGAAGTGATTCAGTGAATTTGTGCATTTCAAAATGGCACTAGTGGTAGGAGGAACCTCCTAGCTTCTCTCAGTTGTTCAGCTCTGTTTTAATGTGGGTGAGTGAGGCTGCTAAATTTTTTTTTCTTTAATTTTTGTTTTTTGGCAACCCTGAGCTACACATTCTTTGTAACCTGATCATATAGAACAAATGCTCCCCCCTAGGACTTTTGGTAACCACGTGAATGATGGTTTGACACTGGCTGCTCTTGAGCTGGAAGAACGACTGATAGCTGAAGTCTGTAGATAAATTTTTATACCCCAGAAATAAAGTGGGGTTCTCTTGTACTGGGATAAGGGCCTATATCTGCTTGGTTCTGGGATGTAAATTGATGTGTGCTACAAACATGCCTCCTCTGGACCCCTCCCCGCTCTTTCTTTGGGTGGTCACATTCTGCACTGCTTGTGGTTTGATTTGAGCTAATGAGTTAAGTGGTGTGGATTTTGTTGAATAAAATGAACTCTAGGTGTAATGTACCAGTCAAGGACAGCAGTTGCAATAAATCATATGCACACATACTTCAGAGTACTAAACCCCTCCTCCTCAGCTGCAACTGACCTGTCAGATCAGCGTGGAGCCCTGGAAAAATTAGTTCACAGATTCAAATTTTACCTTCCTGCTAACAGAATCAGTTCCTGAGAGCTGGTACAAAGTACCACTGAACTTACAGTGGGAGCCTAAGTGTCTTCTCTTGTCTTTGGCCCCACTTGCACCAGTGGTCTGCCTGCACTTGCACAGGCTTCAGTGTGTTCTTTTCCTCACACCCTGATGGATCTGAGCAGGGAAGTGTGTGTCTGAGGCTCCTGGAGTCAGGTATTCCGACACCAGTGGCAGTCACTGGTTGTGTCCCTGTTGAAAAAGCTGATGTCAATATATGGATGCTCAATTCCAAAGCAACAGGCTCCACACTATACCAGTGCTTCCTCGAGGCACATGTGCCTCACGGGGAGCGGGTGCCAAAGAGTGCACGTCACAAACCTCAAGTGGCTGTAATCCAGAAAGAACGGGAGAGGGGGGAGGTAAAGAATACTTCAGCTGCTGCAGGAGGATAGAGGGAACACCTGCCAAACATTCTTTGAAACTAGCTTGACTTCATGCTTGGTCACAACTAACCACACTTGATGGAAAGACAGTACAGCTTGTCAGGGACTGCAAAGAAACTAAGACAAGAAGCCTGGAAGTGGTAACACATCTTGCTGTCAGTGCTTTAAATGCGTATTGGAAAACAATTGGTGAGGGCAGAGAAAGCAACTAAGCGATTCAAATATGCAGTTAACTGTGTTCACAGTCTGTCATTTTAAGCCATGGAACAGGAGTAACTTAGTGTCTAACCAGTATCTGTTGTGTTCTATTATCTGCACATTTATAGTCAACTTTTCTTTGCATTGGGAAGAGAGACAGAATAGCTGGAGCTGGTGTGACTCACCTCCACATGTCACAGGCACTAGGACAAGGGAAGTGATGCGGGGAAGGCAGGCTGTGCCTTTTTCAGGGGCAGTCTCCACAGGCACAGCGTCTTCAATTGTATCTTGTTTTCCTATGGATTCGAGATAATACCAGCAACGCTACTTTCCTGTAACTGATTGGTGTAAGCTTAATAAATATTTAAGCAGTACTTGTACCTATGAGTTTTATAATGGGTGGGATGGAGTTGAGCCTTACAGCTCTGCCTTGCATTCCCTGTACTCTCTGCTCCTGTATATACAACTGGTGCTTTGCTGACTCAAAAAATTGGATATCCTGTGGCTAACAGTGCACTGAAAGATAAGGTAAAACCCAGTAAGAGGTTAGTGCTTTTTTACTGAAGGAGAATAACTACATTCCTTGTCTGTGCCAACTGCCTAAAGCTCACTTCTACCTCTGCATGATGACCATGTTGAGCTGCTACACTCCTCAGGAGTCCTGGTGGTCTGGACTCCTGAAGTGAAACAGGCAAGTAACCTACTTAGGGGAAACCACATTTTATTTTTAAAAAATTTATTTAAGAACACTTGGAATGGGGAATGAAGTACAAATATGAACAGGTGCTCTTCCTGTGCCCTGCTCTGCTTAACACTGAAGATAACTGGTCACATCTTGATTACACGAGTTCAGGAGGGAGGTGAACAGTAACAAGTGACATTCAGTCTGTCTCTGTGCCATCATCATCCTCTTCATCTCCACTCTGAGACTGCTCTTCTGTAAGGGAACAGCTCAACAAGGACTTCCGTATACACTGTCTTTCCTCTGCAATAAAGAGAGCAACAGAGGGTCATTACTTGGTCTCTTGACATACACTGGAATATCCTCTACTTCTAAAGAAAGAAACATTTCTCAGGCCAAGAATTCAGAAGTAGCCCAGCATATCCTACAAAATCCCCAGGAGATGAGGCTGCGTTTTAGTAAAGTGGCTGGAGGAACCCACCTTCATTTGTACAGTTTTGCAACAGCATCAGCAGCTGTCTTCTGTTGTACTGAATCAGAAATTTCTGACATGTTCTTATGGTACCTGTAGAAGTCAGAAGAAGAACATGTAACAGTCTACACAACCAAGTGTTTCAGAGCTGCGGGTGTATTTTTCAAAGAGCATTGTATCAAATGGGCCAGGAACCAATTTTGTTACTGCAAATGCTGAGGAGGGGCTGTAGACTTCATTTCTGCACTGCTGAGTTTAAGTGGTGGAGTAATAATTTCTAACATTGCAGTGCCTGTTAGTTCCCCAAGGGATTTAATTTCTACGATACAGAAGATACTATACTTTGAAAATATATTTTAAAAGAAAACAATGTCATCTTGTATTTGCTGTTTTTGTGATAAATGTAACGAAGATTCAAGCAAAATTAACGAGGGTTTCAACAAAGACCTGCTGGTGCCTGTTTCTTATTTCGATCTGCTGGCAGCCGTGGTGTGACACCCGCAGCTGCACGAGGGGGTCCTGGCAGGTACAACTGATCTCTGTCCGAGCCCCGAGCCCCCCGGCCTGTCCCCCAGCACCGGGGCGGCTCCTGACCTCCGACGTGCAGGGTGTTGAGGGCGCAGGGGTAGCGCTGGGCGCGGCTCTCCAGGTAGCGCACGAAGGGCAGCGCCGAGCACAGCAGCCGGTACGAGTCCTTGCGGCACCGCAGCAGCACCGTCCCGGTGTAGGCGTTCAGGTACTTCACTGCGGGGACACACACGCACCGGTGAGCGCGAGGAGCCCCGCACCCCCGCGGCCCGCGCGTCCCGCCCGCACCTGTGAAGGAGATGGAGCAGCAGGCCAGGCCGTAGTCGCCGTGCACTCGCCCGATGGCGTCCCTGACGGCGAGGCCCACGGCGCGGTCCTCGATGCACTGGCGGCAGCGCGGGTCGTCCGAGAGCACCTCGCACAGCACGTACCTGCGGACAGCGCGGGGTGAGCGGCGCGGGCGGCCCCGCACCCGGCCCGGGCGGCGCCCGCCTCACCTGTTCTTGAACCGAACCATGGCGGCGCCGCGCGGCCCGGACGGACGGCCCGCCCGGCCAATGGGCGACGCGCCTCCGTCCGCTGTAGCCAATCACCGCCGTGCGGGGGCGGGACCAAGAGAAGGGCGTCCCCCCGGCGCGGTCCCGCCTCCCTGCACCGGCCGCGCGTGCGCAGTGGTGCCGCGGGCCGGTCACGGAGCCGCGGGGTCGATTATGTTGGAGAAGAGCGGTGAGATTATCGGGTCCAACCTGTGACCCAGCACCACCACGGCAACTGGGCCAGGGCACTCAGTGCCACGTCCAGTCTTTCCTTAAACACCTCCGGGGACGATGACTCCGCCAACTCTCTGTGCAGCCCTTTCCAGTGTTTAATCCCCCTTTCTGTGAAGAAATTCTTCCTAATATCCAGCTTGAACCTCGCCTGGCGCAGCTTGAGGCTGTGTCCTTTCGTCCTATCGTTAGTTGCCTGGGAGAAGACCCCGACCCCCATCTGGCTACAGCCTCCTTTCAGAGAGTTTAGAGAGTAATGAGGTCTCCCCTGAGCCTCCCCTTCTCCAGGCTGAAGATCCCCAGCTCCTTCAGCCGCTCCTCATAGGACATGCACTCCAGACCCTTCTCCTGCTCCGTCGCTCTTCTCTGAACCCTCTCCAGACTTTCAATGTCTTTCCTGAGCTGAGGGGCCCAGAACCGGTCACAGCACTCGCGGTGGGGCCTCACCAGTGCCCAGCACCGGGAGACGATTCCTGCCCGGTCCCCGCTGCCCAGCCAGCTCCCGGCACAGCCCGGTCCCGTCATCCCTTTGCCCCCCTGCCCGGTCCCCGCTGCCCAGCCAGCTGCCGGCACAGCCCGGTCCCGTCATCCCTTTGCCCCCGCTGCCCAGCCAGCTCCCGGCACAGCCCGGTCCCGTCATCCCTTTGCCCCCCTGCCCGGTCCCCGCTGCCCAGCCAGCTGCCGGCACAGCCCGGTCCCGTCATCCCTTTGCCCCCGCTGCCCAGCCAGCTCCCGGCACAGCCCGGTCCCGTCATCCCTTTGCCCCCCTGCCCGGTCCCCGCTGCCCAG
>JAYRBT010000037.1:3251397-3280071 GCA_036023395.1 Myiotriccus ornatus | reverse complement strand
CCCGGTCCCCTCATCCCTTTGCCCCCGCTGCCCAGCCAGCTCCCGGCACAGCCCGGTCCCGTCATCCCTTTGCCCCCGCTGCCCAGCCAGCTGCCGGCACAGCCCGGTCCCCTCATCCCTTTGCCCCCGCTGCCCAGCCAGCTCCCGGCACAGCCCGGTCCCGTCATCCCTTTGCCCCCCGCCCGTGCCGGGTCGGCCGGGGCGGCCCCTCCTGCCCCCGCCCTCCGCCAGGGGGCGCGCGCGCCGCGTGAGGGGCGGCCGAGGGGCCGCGGCCCCGCCGGGTTCGCTGAGGGCCGAACCTTCGGCTTCAGCCCCTTTCGCTGCCTTGCGCCGGCCCGCCCTGGCCGAGCCCGCCTTGTCTAGCGCCCCAGAGTCTGAATGGTGGAGACGGGACGTCTCGGTGTGACGGGAGCCGCGGGTGGTCCGGGGGAGACGGGCGAGGACGGTCCGGTGCCGGTCACCCCCCGGCTATGGGGTGGCTGCTGTGGGGCCGCCACCTGCCCCCAGAGGGCTTTAACAGAGTGTCCGGTTCCTCCCCGGTGCTCCTGGAAGGGCTCTGCTGCCGCAGAAAACTCCGGAGCTTGTAGCTCCTTGGGCTCCAGGTATGAGGAGTCTGAGGATACGTGATTAATGAAAATAGCTGAGGGAATTGTGGAACAGAGCTACTTCTTATTTCTGTCGTGATTTCCAAAGCTGTGGTCTGGGACGTGGCCTGAGGAAGCAGGGAATGCTCTTTGCAAAGATCTGGTATGAGAAGAAACTGGGGAGAGGAGAATGTGGGGATAAGGGAAAAGGTGTGAGGTGGGAGAAGGGCTTCAGCGGGGTCCCTGGAGTCAAGTCACACGGGAGCGCTGAGGCACTATAGATTAAGTGGGAACTCATTGCTAATTCAGAGTGGAAACATCTTCTTTAATGACCTTCATTCCACACAAAGAAAACAGTGATAAACCCAGTGGAAATCCTGTCCTGTGTGATAAACTTCTGCCCTCTGAAATAGATGCCTGCTCTGCTGCTGTCTCCCTGTGGCTATTAACTCCTCTCTCCTTCACCTGTGATCCCATTTTCATGCTGTGCTTTTTTCTGAGAACTGCAGAATATGAGTTGAGTTGCCTGGGGAGAAAAAAGCACAAAGTCCGGTATGGACTTTCTAAGAGGCCTTTTCTCTTGGGCCACGATCAAAGGGACTGGGGGCAGTTTGTCAGTTTTAAAGCTAATGCAGATAGAAGCATTTTCTCCATGAGAGGACTGCATTGCATTGATCTTTGCCATATTGCTCTGTGTTTTAGTATCCAAAAGGGGATCTAGCTGTCATCTGTTCCACTTGTCAATACAATGAGCTCCTAGGTGATAAGGTAGTCTCACATTTTTGAACAATATCAAAGTCCATGAAGATTCCCATTTATTTTCTTTGTGGAGTGAGGTCTCAGCTTAGCTGACCAGGTATATTTGCCTGCTGCCCTGGTGTTTGTGGTGGCATCCCCCATCCTGCCTTCTGACAGGGCTTGTGTTGCCCTGTGCTGCTCAGGTTGCCTTTATCCATCCGTCTCCTTATTTCCTTCTTTTTGCAGAGGCACGCTGGGCTCTGACAAGCAGAGCATGTGAGTGCACTCTGCCCTGTAATCCAATAGGACATGTGCACTGTGCATGCTACAGGCTGGGCCCTGTGCATAGCACAGGCCTCTGTTTTCGGTCCAGAAGGCTGATTAGGAGAGACACAGTACAGAGAGCAGTGTTGTGAGATAGCCTTGTCCTGCCTCATTTCACATAGGATATTGCCTTTAGTTCCCTGTTGTTGGTTCGGGGGATGCACAGAGCAGGCCTGAGCCACCACAGCTCCCTGTGCAGTCACTGCCTGTGTCAGTACAAGGTGCGTGAGCCCGGTCACACGTCGTGGTGTGCTGAGCTGACAGCACAGGACTGAGAAGGTTACAACATCTTCACTTCTTTTTTTTTCCCACCTCCTCACTCTCATCCTCTGCCAGCTCTGCCGTATTGATCCAGTGTCAGGGATACAAGAAACTATTGCAAGGGAGGGTGAGTTACGCAGTCAAGGTGGGAAAGAACTGTCGCCTAAGAAAAGATCCGAGAGAGAAAAATCAGAAAATGCTATTTAAATAGAAGTGTGGGTCAAGAGACCTGCCAAGTGAGAGGATGGATGTCTCTCCTGCAGATTTGCAGAGACAATGAGGCCTCAGGATAGCTTATCAAATAGAGATTATGGAGGACAGAGCATGTGAAGACAGGAGGAAATAATGTGCACTGTATAGATGTTAGAGACAATTTGTAAAGCAGTTTGAGAACTTTGGATATAAGATTCCCTATCAGAATAAGTGTTCACCAGTGATTGTCCAATAAAGTGATGATGCTGGGGAGCTGCAAGAGGAATACTGAGGTGTTGTTCTCCCAGCTCCTGTTTGTTATGTGTGGTGGTGTGCCTGTGAAGGGGCTATTCCCAATCAGTCTGGGTTTGCCCTCAGATTTCTCGGTTTTAGCTCATGTTTAGACATTTTACAGCAGGCTTGAAGATCTAGACCCTCATTTTGGATTTACATGCCATTCGTTATCTCCAGATTGTGGGTTAGATTGCATTTGTATTGTATGGAATCAATTGTGCTAATAATCTGTAATAGACATAATGCATATATTTTATTGTGTGCACCCAGCTGTTAGAGTTTGTATGTATTTACTATAATTAAAACTATCAGCAAATGTGTCCACTGTAAAAAAACATATTTTGGATGGGATGTTTCCATTTTGTGGATGAGGAAACTGAGGTACAGGGGGGTTAAACAGTTTCTTCATAGAAAATAACTGTCATCCTGGAGATGCAGAGCGAGGACATAATGTGAGTAGAGCAAACCTGTGTATTAGCACTTACTGTGTTGTGCATGTTGCTTGTGCATAAAGTAGCCAAGTAATTACATTCTGAAGTAAAATTAGGATGCATTGATACTCCATCCTTGTGATACCACTGTGTGGCTAACACCATGATTTTTGATTCCCCCTGCAAATACAGAACTGAATTTGCCATCAGGTGCAGTATCAGAGTTGGGGGTGACAACTGTATTTTTTTCCACTGGATGCACACTGCATCCCCAGATAACCCCACAGCCGAAAATACAAAACAATCTGGCTAAAATTAAAACTGCTTCTTAAATCCTGTCTGATGTTGCCCGAAGCTTTTTGTTCAGTTTATCTTCACAAGGTCACTGAGACAGAAGAGTGCATTCTGTGAGCCTGCTGGCCTGGAGCCTTTTTATGCAGATGCTTTCATTTAACATTTGGGACATTCTCCTTCTCCCTTTGGTCCCTTTTTACTCCCCCATTTTCTATATCTCTCTACTCTGCCTTTTTGAGCTCAGGTTCCCTCGGATCAATACACGTAGGAATAAAAGCTATCTTTTTTTATCACCTTAACATGTAATCACCATTCAGAGCTTTCTGGACACCCAAGCTGTCATGGGTCAGAGGCTGCTGGTCTGTCAGAGCTGCCACATGAGCTGCCACATGTGCTGCCTGCAGCACTGCCCTCATCTTTGCTGTCATCCTGCCACGTGGAGTAATTGTCTTGCAAAGCCATGTGTTTGAAGCAAATTCTGCTTCTGCCTCTTTCAGTGCTTGCAGTGTGATCTTGGACTACTTGTTTAGGATAAAAATAGTAAATTCACATTTCTTTCTTATCTTTTTTTTTTTTTAATAGTCAAGAACAGGACATTGCAGTTCACATTAATAGGGACTGTGTGCTCTGGGAGACACCCCATGAGTTGTAAGTTGAGCTTCCATTAAGATATTGGAAATTGGAAGCCACTTTGGAAGATTGAAGCCAAATTTTAAGATCTGATAAAAGGAACAAGTGTCTGTGAGTTTGGCACATGCTGTCTGGCATGAACACAGGATCAGGAATCTCCTGTGCAGCAAAAACCAGCGTGAGAGAAGAGCAGTGTGAAAAAGGTAATGTGCCAAGTGAGAAGCTGGCCCTAAAATTGTGAGCTTCATTTTCTCCAGCTCTACAACAGGAATAATTGCAAGTACTTTACTCATAGATACATGTTAAATTTAGTAAACTGTCCACTTGAATGTTATTATTTATAAAATATAGTAGAACTGCTTCTCTAAATGAGAGTTCTGTAGGCAGCACACTTCATTTGCAGCAAGCTGCTGCAAGAACGAAGCAGCTGTTTCTAAACAAGTTAATTAAATTAAGGCAAGAACTAGAATATTAGTTCAGATAGTTCAGGATTCTTTTCTCTTTCCTTTCTGCATTAGAGAGAACAGACTGAACTGCGGGCCACATAAGTTGCTAAGTAATCTGCTGTATAAACCCCCCATATTTAATAGCTCCTTAACAGGGATGTTAAAATGGATTAATTATTCTTTGTTCTGGTCTCTGAAGATAAAGGGTAATTACTATTAATTATGTGTAATTGCAAAATTGCTGCTTTACAAAGAATCCAGTAGCATTAGGGGGATTTTAACTTCTTGCTACCTATAGGTAGCAAGTCTTACAACATTCCATAATGTTATGGCAAAGGCTGCCATAAACTTAAGAGTGGCCTCAGAAAGTCTTACTCACTTTCCAGCCCACACCTGAAACCAGTATTTTCAGAGATAACAGATCTCAGAGCAGCTACAGAGGCACGACTGGGTGTTTTGTTCTGTGCTGAGTGCTACTTAAACAGGAGGTACAATTTGTGAGGTTTGTTGTCACTGAGGATGCTGTGAGACTTTCCTCAGTAAATTTCTAGAAAGCTGTGGAATAACCACAGTAAAACCAAAGGGAAAGTATTAGAAACCAACAACCACCGCCACCACCACCAACAAAACAAACTCTTGACTTTGCCTATGTGGCGAAGAAGCTTATGAAAAAAAGAAGAAACCACCCACGACTCTTCAGTAACCAGTATATCTCCTGTGGGTAAGCACATACAGCAATGGAGACTGTGTTGAGATATTTGGATCTAGGTGAAAAAGAAAAAAAATTAGAATTTTTACAAGAGCACTTTCAATTATATAAGATTAGTGGGTAGGTTTGCCTGAGACTTGGAATTCCTAACAGCCCCACTGATTTCTGTTGTCAAAATATTTAGGTTCATAACTTCCTTTGATATCAGTATGAGTTGGGCACCTTCCTGTGCATAAAAGTCTGGCCCTTAAGCTCTCCATGCCTGAGTGTAACATTGGCAAAATGAGGATAATAACATTACCTACTTCAAGGAGTGAAACAATAAATTATTAAGTTATTATGCACTTAAATAATATTATAACAGATAATATGAACTCTTGCGGCATAAACATATCCTACCTGAGTGACATTCTCCACATATGACCTGGTGTGGAGGCCACTCTGAAACAGGAATGACATCTCTAGTGTTGCTTGTCTTGCGGATCTTTGCTCTCTGCTTTTCCTTTCCCCTGAATTCCCATGAGCAGATTAAGCCAAGGCCCTATTTTACAGTAAGATGTGTCTGCTTATGTTGCCGCACTCTGAATAATCCTTTCTCTACGCGGCTTTAGGTTTAACTCCAGCAGCCTGGAGCAGCACAGGACCAGAGCCTTCTGCAGAGCACTTGTCTCCCTAATGAGGGAGGCAATGAAAAGCATTTTCCAGCGCATCCATCACTCAGCGCTGAGGCGAGTGGACAGGCATCCTGGAGCAGCCTTATATAATCCGTGCCTCTGCCTGGCCCCGGCCGGGCAGCGGCAGCGCAGGCAGGGGAGAAGGGGGGCTGTGCCGGAGCTGCTCGGTGGGGCACGGCCGGGGCTCCCCTTGGCAGCTGCAGGGGCTCGGCTTGTGCTGGTGTCAGCCTGGTGCAGGCAGCGCGTCAGTCACTGCCTCGCTGGGGCACACGGGGCTCAACTCTGCCTGACCCGCTCTGACAGAGACCTCCCCACCCGCCTGTTCTTGCCTAGATCCAATGGTAGCTGCAGCGTCCCACAGCCCAGCGCAGCAAGGGAAAGCCCCGCGGAAGCAGAGTAGGGGTGCAGTGTGTGAGTGCAGATTTGAGGGGGGGAGAATCAAGAGCACCTCTATCTCTGTTGTGCTGACTGAGGGTGCTCACAAAGACCAGTAAATGCAAACAGATTTCCAGAGGCGATGGTTGTTACAGATGAGAGAAGACAAAAAGCACTGTAAGCATCTGACCTATTTTGGGAAGCTTGCTGGGGCTTTTTACTTCTATTTTGTTCAGTTTTGGTTTTTGAAAGATATACTTGCACCTGAGTCAGAGAGAGTAAATATTTATCATTTTTTTAAGCTATGTGCACCATGAAGACAGAAGCAAACCAAAAAATATCCTGCTGGATTTGTGAGGCTGTTGCCACCAGTCGCCCTGAGGGCACGGGGGTTTGAGCTGCACTTGAGATGCCTTTTGCCTGCTGCTGGTTGGTCCCAAGCTAAAGCTCCCGGTGATGCACATAACAACCTTTTTGCAGTGCTTGATGGCATCTGTCACAGTGAGATGATTTGGGGGCAGTTGACCCAGGTCACATCCCTCAGGCCCCCTCAGTAAAATTCCATAGTGCTCATTCTGGAACTGAAGCAGTTGTTGCTATGTGACCTTCTCTGTTCCTGTTTCATACCTGTGAAGATCATGTTTATCCTGCTGTAACATTAGTGACTTAATTAGAGCTGAATTTGGTCCTACTGTCTCTGAACATGAGCAGCTCCCATCTAGTCATCTAAAGGATCAGATCTGGTTTCTTCTCTCTCTCAGTATTGGTGGCATCTGGTTTCATTTTCCATCTTTCCTGAGGGAGCTCACTTTTCCCCACATTTCAGCATATGCCTGTTGTATGTCAGCACCCCAGGCTGCCCATGTGTCTGTGCCAAACCAGGTACCACTTTTCCAGCCAGCAAGGGACAACATGGTGTAAGGACAGAACGTGAGACGCATCAGGAATTGGTGCTGTGGACTGTGCGTAGCTTAAAACCAGAACCTGCTTGCAGGTCAAGAAACTAAGCTGGAGCTAGTTAAGTGTGGGATTTTTTTCCCTATGTGTAGGATGTGTAGAGGTAGCAAGAATTTTATCCTGTAGGAGCCTAAGAGATGCCATTCCCAGGGTAAATGCCAGGGTGGGGCACCACTGATGGAATGACAGGACTGGCAGGGGACACCACACTCCCGACATCATACCTTAATGTGCAGCACTGTCTGCATGACATCCCCATTTATCTCTAAATATGCTGGCATGGGAAATTTTCTGTGTATGATGGTTTGTCCCCAGGAGACAGATCGGTTCCTTTAACTTTTTCCACCACTTCTTCCCTGTACCCACCCCAACCATTTGGCCAAACCGTAACTCCCTCCACTTTGTTCGTGGCACACAGAGGGACAGCTATTCAATTAATGATGATGAAGTTATTTTTTGTAAGATGTGGGATTTTTAAAAAGCGTAAAGTGATGACTTTAAGTGTTTATTAGATTCCTCTAAAACATACATTCAACTTCAACTCTCAACTTTTTAATGTATATTGCTACGTAGATAAACTTATTGCTTGAGAAAGCATATGTACTCTCTGTTATTTCTCTATTATTATAATGTTACCCAGTATTGTAAAATCAGCATCTGTGACTCAGATCACAGACATTAACAAAATAATTTAAAAATAATTTTATTTAATTAATTTACTTAAATTATACACACTGAGCTCTTTTATTTTTGGGACTTGCGGGGTGCAGGTATTTCTCTGTAAGTGTGGGGGCAAGCAACTTCATTTGTCTTTTAATAGTCTCTTAGTATCAGAGACGAATGGTGTCACCTCATATTGAAGCTCGTTTTTTAATAAAACTGCAGCAGTTTATAACATGGATACAGAGCTCCTGCTCCCATTCACGTTCCCTCCTACTCCACCCCGTGTTCGCCGCAGTGACAAGCACAGGAAACTGAAGGGCATGTACTAAATCTCCAGTTCAGTTCTTTAGTGCCTCTCACACGTTATAGCTCTAGGGAGGAGGTGATGTTTTGAGGACAGCGTATAAGCAACTTTAGATTAAGTAATGGACTTAATAACTTCCTATCCCGGCAGACTGTCTTTGTGGCTGTCAGTGCCGTGTAGCCGTGTCCCTGATATCCAGTCTGCTGTTTTCTGTATCATTATTCATAAGCTTCCATCCTGAACAGCAATCAAACTCTTCAGGCTGTGCCGTCTGGGGGATTATCACACTCGCGGGGCGGTTAAAGTCACTTCGCCTCGAGTCTTCTGCCTCTGAAAAGTGCCCAAGGCTAATCACTGTGAAATGTGACGCCTGTCATGTCTTCTTGTTCAAGTGTGTGCAGCAGGCCTGTCATTCACTAAAAGCCCTAACATCTGTTATTACACGGTAATCCTCACGCATCAGCCTTCCAAATAAGAAACTGGTGGAGTCCAACAAGGTATGGCTCAGCCTTGGTTTGCATAATTCCCAGAATGCAAGGCAACTTGCTCTCCCTTCTGAAATCATTAATAAGCAATAAGAATATTATATAAGCTGGCATCTTTTTTTAAACCATGATAATTTCAAATGCTATTATAATTAGGATGAAGATGAGAGTTTGAGCTGGGGGAGGGAACAGAGAAAGGATTAAGCTGATCTCCACCATGATGTTAAAAGGTGGCTTTGTCTGTAATATCCTAGTTTGGACAATAATGGATACACTTTAGAAACACGAAGAGGCAAATAGACAATTTATTTGAAAGTATTAATCCCTTTCATCCTGAAATGTTATCTCTTGCCTTAAATAGGATCACAGCTTTCCAGTTCACTTATATTCTGTCTATTTGACCCTTTAGAAAGGCCTGAAAAGCAATATATGTTTGTGTTGTACCCTGGTGACTGTCGGCTCCATAGTGGGTCTCATAAAGTGGACAGAAATGTTCTGTGGCTGGGAATGTCTTTGTCTAAGCCAGAGTGACTGCAAGGTGGTTGTGCCTGCAGTGCCATCACATCACAAGAGACATGGCCTCTCGGGTGGCAGGTCCCGAGCCATGACGGATCAGATGTGATATTTTAATGAAAAAAAGTTTAGTGTCTTGATCGAGCAGGCGGGATTTGCTGGAGAAGGCGAACCAGGTGAAAATATGGTTTATAAATGTAAGTAATAGGGCCGCTTCCTCTGGCATAAGGAAGATTTAAAAAGTCACTTGTCAAAATCATTTCCCTCTAAGGCTGCAGCAGCCCTCGGATCTGAGCATGTTCCTGATGTTCCCCCTCACTCACATGCACGAACACGGGGAGGCAGGCGGGAGGAGGCAGCTGCACTGACACACTATGGGGTTTGCAGGAACACGATGGCAATTTAGAAGAGCGATTAAAAGATTGCAAACATTTATTAATAGCTTTGCTGCTGCAGCAGCTCTGCCGGAGAAGCCTTGCTTCCTCAGGGATGTTCTTACCTCCTGCCTGTTCCATTCCAGAGCTCTAGAGACTGAAAAGTCAGGTTTGGACTGGGTTTCAGTTTAAAGCCATCAGACTGCAGACCACATTATCCCAGTATCCAGGAGAGGGGACAGGGGGGAGTCGAGTGTGGGAAAGAAACAAAAGAAGGTACTCAGAGCAAAAAGAAAGGATTTGTTCTTTCCAGCTATTGCTTGGCCTTTCTTTTCTTCCCTGTGCTGCTCTCCCTTTCTCTCATTATTCCTCTTCACCCATTCCTTCTTCTCTCCCTTGGGACAGAGTGACTTTTTGTTCAGTGCATTGGCACTACATTCTGATGTTAGTCTACAGTGTCCTTTTGATACTGTATAACAAAATCAATGAAAGACAGGTATAAGAGCAGTATTGGAGAGGATCTGCTGAAAGTTCTGCAGAATGATCTAATTTCCTACATGAACACAATCAGTTCCTTTAAAAATCTCATGACCGTGTCCTTGTCTCTTCAGAAACATTGGGGAAAAGGAGAGGTGAAAGTTCAATTAAAAAAAAAAAAAGAAAATAAAAGAAAGGAAAGGGCAATTGGCTGAGCAAAAAAATCACCTTAATCTTCATGGCTGATCCTGCTGAACAGCAGTAAGCACCGTAAATGAGATGGGCAATTCTGATGTTTGAGTGCACAATATCTGAGACATTTTTATCCCACAGAGCAGATGATGGTGACTGACTGATACAAGTTTGTAACAGGAGGATATTTATCCTACGCATATGGTGACCTCCTCCATATTCCTATCCACAGTGGAATAATCAGTTTCTTTCATTTTTTATTTTTTTCAAACTGGGTCCTAAGAGAAATTGAAATGTCTGGACAGCCTAAGAGGAATATATTTTTACTGCCAAGCAACAATGACAGCAGATATAAATGCTTGTGTCCCTGTCACTATCTAAAATCTTGCTGGAGCTGAGATGGATGACAGCACACCCCAACCTTGGCCAACAGCATGGCTTAGGGACTGGATGTCCCACTGGGCATCAGCAGCCTTCTACCTGTGGTTAACTTCTTTAGTTCCATTGGGATCATTTTTCCTCTGTTCATACACACAATTTAATCATCCCATTTTCCAATTTAAGAAAAATCTCACTGCATAATTACTACATCTGTGCTTAATGCAGAAGAATAGGCAGAGGGGAAAACAAAGTCGATCCAGTGGATCAGAAAGGAGAAAAAATATGATGGTAAAAGAATGGAGGAACAAAACTAGGTTGAATTAGGAGTGCAGGACTATTCTTACCTGAACCTGCTTTGGGCTGATTTAGGGTTTTTTTAACTGCTTCCTCTGTTCCTTGAGGTTTTCAGTTTAAATACTTCCTTGGTCAGTTTTCAAGTGCAATGTTCAGTTTGGAACTTGACTACCTGAACTTTTGTGTATTGCAAGGGGATGTGGCTTATGAAAAAGACCTGATTATCTCTGTTCACTTTGTATACCCTGCTCCTTTTTGGAAGCTGTATAAGCTGAAAGGTAACAAAAAGCATCCTCCCTTGGGATATTTAAGGAAGGTCTATATAAATTTCTGGGGAGTTTGGTAGAAAGCCTCCTGGACATTAAAAAGGCCTGCTTTTCTAAGGAATGTATATAATGCTTTGAATAATCCTAGTCTAAAAGACAGAACCCACCATTAGTCTTTGGGCTAATTGATCCTTGGCTTTTGTCTTTAGGAGCTGGAATTCCCCATGTTCAGAGCAGCCAAAGAAGGACATCGATGAGGATGAAACAGACCTGAATGCTGGAGAGGAACCTGACCTCAGGTGAGAAAGGATGTAGATAGGATCCTACAAACACCTTTTTAATAGAAGGAAGTACTTTTGGAGATGCTTTCCCTCTCATTTCTTGTTTGATGGTTGTAAATGGCAGCCCTTTCCAGGTAGTAGCAGCTATATTGCTTCAGCTGCTCGGTGAAAATTCTCATCCTTTGCTAGCAGTAGCTATTGCCTTCCCATTGGTTTCAGAATCTTTAATTTCCAAGTTTGCTGTGTGTGACACCAGAGGATTGCTTACAGCCTTGGGACAATTAGGACACCTGTTGGTGGAATTGTTTTATCGGGATTTTTTTTCATGTCTGAAAGGCTCTTTTGGGATCTTTTTTGGCCTTTACAAATATTTAAAACAAGAAATTGTATTTCATTAGCATTTCCCTTGCTCCCATCAGGACCTCAGACCTCACTAAGGCTTTTGCCTCACATATACCTCATTTTCTTTTTTTAAACTATTTTTTTGCTCATTAAAATAAAAAATAAATGTATTGTTCTTCTTAAGTATGAGAACCACCATTCTCTTAGTTTTGGAACTGTCACTGTAGCCTTTGCCATTGTCATTCCCTTGCATTATTAGGACAGATGCTCCCTCTGGGTACACTGGACATATCTCTTCAAGTAATTGCAATTGTACTTTTCAAGCGAGCAAGGAATTTGCTTTCCTGTGTATTGAGACAACTCTCTGTGTCCTGTATCTTGTACTGGCTGCTTTCTCTGCATCCAAGCAGCAACTGACAGGACTACAGCAACGGATAAAATAACCTGCACTGACCTCAAAGTGTTGAGTTTCTGAATCGATAAACAGGTTTATTAGTCAGAATAAAAGAATTCTAGGATGCCAAGAAAGTCATGAAACTTCAGGAGTTTACCTGTTCTATCCTCCTCCCATCATGAAAGGAAGACAAGGCTCTGGCAACGTTACCGGGGCTTTGACCTCTGTGATTTTCCTTCTTAGCCATCGCACAACACAGAGCTGGGGGCAGCACTCAGGCACAGCCCAGATACATCCTTGAGACACAATTAACCTGCAGCTGCACAGCCTTTGTAAAGGTTGGATTCCACAGAGAGGCTGAGGAGTGTAGGGATCAATAGCAATGCAGCTAGATCTCTTCTAATGGGAAAACTTAGGGGAGAGAGAAGAGACGGTGACAAGCCTGTTCCTTCTGCACAGTGAAAAGTAGGGAGGTGAGATTCGTGTTGTTACTCACTGATATGGGAACACTGCAAGAGAAAAGAGATATTATTCTTTGTGTCCTTGTTAGGAGACAGAGAAGGTAATAATGAGGAAGAGGAAGACAGGTTAGGAGTGGTAGCAGAAAGGAGAACTGTCCTTTTATGGGTGCCAATAAATAAGTTCGTAAGTGCTGAGAAGGTGGTAGAAAGCATGACAAAGGTCTTTTCAAGGTTGAAGTTCTTCTGTGGAATATGTCCCTTTTGTTTAGAAAAAAAAGTCACCAAAGATAAAATATTCCCCGACGGGAATATAGAAACGATGAGGTTATGCATTCTGAAGTAAGTCTGTTTTAAAACTCTATCAGAACAAAGTCATTAACTTTTAACATAATGTACCTTATTGGTTTGATGATGAATTAAAAACTGTAGGGAAAATGAAGAAGCAGCTCGTGTAAAGCTGCATCATCTTCTGCCTCCCTTGAGACAACAGTGTATCGCCTCAGCTGGTAGCAAAGCATCTGCCAAGCTTTGTCATCGTTTGCATCACGACCTGAGAGCAAACACACCCTCTGCCGTCACAGGGGGCAGTGCTGGGCACCACTGGCAGCACTACAGTGGCCACAGGGCTGGGGAATATTTGCCTTGTCAGCACCAGCTGGCAAACGGAGGGAACTGAACTATATTGCTCTGTGTATTCTGTTTGTGTGGATCAGCATCAGCCTTACTGGTCTTCAGTTCAAATAACAGCTATTTGTGAGTTTTGTTTTTCAAGGTTCTGCTTGCAAAGGTTTGACTTCACCTGAAATGTATGATAGTCTCGACTGCCTGTCCTGCTGTCTGGAGCTTGTCTTCTCACACAGTGATTTCCACAGGACACAGCCAGGAAACTTAGTTTATGGAAAACATACCAGAATCACTTGGATCGCATTATCTTAAACTCTCCAAGTGAAAGAAATGTAGCACTAGGAGATTTCCTCATGTTCTGTCTCCAAATCTTGCTTTCTGCTTTGTTTTGTTTTGTTTGTTTTAGCTTGTTTAAAAACAGTAAAACTGTCTTCCAGCCCCTGCTTGTGTTCTCCTTTGGTGTTGACTTTGTATTTCCTTCCCTACCTGATATTCTTTTCCTTCCTTTTAACACAGCATTGGTTTAAATTATTTCCCCTACCATAAGTACTCACACTCAACCCCTCCAGTCTCTGATAATCACAGCAAATTGGTATGATTTTCTTGGCTAGAACTTGTGCTTTACTTACTTACATTGGTGTTTATCCTAAAATTCATTAAACATCTATCTTTATTGTCTTAGGTTTGAGAAAGGACATGTCTCAGGAGAGTTCCATTTGCCTCTGAATAAAGTCAAAGTGAACAAATAATTGCTAGAATTTCTTCATTCTTCTTACCTGGTGTTCTAAGCAAATTCAGGAAATCACTCCAAGGAACACTCTGCTTTCCTGCAACAGCAGTAGAAGAGATACAGCTGTCTATCAGCTCGGTGAATTTCTCTCACAATGAAATAAGCAAATTTGGTTTTCTTGTTAAAATTCTCATGTTATTTCATCGTAGGAGATACAGAGATGTGCCTGATAGCACCCCTGGCCCAGAGGTGAGGGTTTGGCAGCTCACCTGCTTGTTGCTGTGCCCATTCGCTGAACAGTGTCACCACATCCTGGTGAGGAGAAGTTCTTTGTAAGCAGAATGACAGGTTCAGTCCCCGAGATCTGCTCAATCATTTCCATAACCAACCAAGTACTGGCTTAGAAGCTCCAGCTGAACACCAGGATGGTGAGGATAATGGTGTGGACAAAGGGACTGAAATGCCAGCATAGGTTTCTAAGCCCTCTTGACAGATTTTACATTGTTCACAAAGTGATGTGACTTTTGGGTGTTTATGAGTAATGGGTAGAGCTGGATTGTTTAGTGTCCCTGTCCCCCAAGGCCACTGCCCTTTGAGAGGGAACAGTGTGTGCCACTGTGTTTGGCAGCCACGCTCCCAACCTGACGCAGGCATTTTGGGGGGGCACGGAGCTGGCAGAGATGACTCATTCCGCCTCAGTGGCTCATTGAGGAGCTGCAGGGAGAAGCTATTTATAACCAGACCTTTCAGGTTCAGTGCAGCAGCATCTTCAGCAGGAGGGGGACGGGAATGGGGATGGCACATAAGACTTCCCAGATACAGATCAGCTCCCACCTCAGTATTGTTCCTAGAGCCACACAGCCACCAGCTGACTTCAGCCGGCATCTTTTCCAAGTCTTTTGTCCAGCTGTCACAGTGCCCTGATCCTGGTGTAAGATTCTGCTGATAACTCATCAGCTCCTCAAAGAGCAGGGAGACAACTGTGAATATCATCAGTGTGAACAAAACACAAACTCTTTCTAGTGTAGCTGCTGCGCTGGCACTTGCTGATTCTTTCCGACCCGTGGCCATGGCATTATCACCTTTATCTTTTCTTTGCCTCTGTGTTTATCCCCAAGCTCTTTTCATGGGTGTTTTCAAATAGTCTTTATGCTGCCAGCAAATCCCATTTAAACCTCCTAAGGTTTCTCTTATGTACAAGCTGTCACTACAAAACTGTAGTGGGTTTTCGGATCTTGCTGTGGACTCATTACATCTTTAGGTGCTTCCATGACTCCACATGTGAAACAGAGATAATGACACCCCCTGCGTTAAGCACAGTGCGGTCTACAGCAATGAAACACCACCTAAGTGGTAGTATTATTACCAGAGAGAGTCACAGTACAATAGGAAAGTGTTTTACACAACAGTAGAGGACAGCATGTGTTAAAGAAAATATTTACTACAAACACGTCTTTGTATCTAGGTAACTGTAGACTTTATCTTGAAGCATGTTAGCACACATAAAAGTTATTAAGTTTTCTGTTAAATTAAACTTCTTTAAGTCTGTTCTTTTAACTGGCTTTTGATTTCAAAGCCACAAGGCACCAGTGATCCTGTGGCATGAATATTTACCTTGTTCTTGGCCTACCTCTGTCCTATTCTTAAACCGACTGTGTGTCTGGAACTGGGCTGTGGTTAGATGGCTCCTTGGCTTTTGTCACTGTTGCTTCTTTCAATAGCTTAAATGCTCCATATCTGGCCCTTCATCTTCTCTTTTTTTCTCTTTACTTCTTTCTTCCTCTCCCTTCTTCATTCAGTAGACAATTGGCTCAGCAGTGTGCGGCTGGAGCACAGTTTGATGAGTGTAAACACTCAGTGTTAAGGCCATTGGGTAGACCTGTAGGTTTCTTTGGGGGTCTCTTTTTTGGCTGTCCTACATCCCTGTGCTATGGACCCAGAGCTTTATTGGCCTATTTACAGTGGGTTGTGTTTATTGTCTTCATACAGAAGCAGTACTATAAATAATTCTTGCCTTCAGTTTTGGCAACCAGCTAAAGGGGAGGTCTACCCTGCATAAACCAGTGCTGTAATGATAATTCATTTCTTCAAGTCTAACTATAAGACTGGAGAGATATGTGAATGTGGCACATACCTCATAGTCTGGGCTGGAGGTTGCCTCTGCACAATACCCCGAACTCTTCCTATCTGCTACATCATTTTCCTGAATCTCTGCTTGGATTTGGGAAGAGTAGACATTTGGGTTTTATGGTTGCAAATAAACCTCTGAAACATCAACAAAATGTAGTGGGTGCAGAGATATTTGTGTTGGTCTTGAGAGAAAGAGACCATATTTCAGGGACAAGAGGTGTAGTGTTTGGGGGGTTTTTGAGTGGTAAACTAAAATGTGCTTGTAACTTATAAGCGATTATAACTTGAATGTCAACTTTGCTCCTTGTCTCTTTCTTCAGCAAATTTTACACAGTAGATAAAATGGTTTAGAGCTGTTGGTTTATCCCTTTGGCACCTCAGGCACCATGAGTACAGTGTATGGAAGTGCAGCTGGCTGCCCTGGGTGTCTCACCACCTCCCCTTTGCCTGAGACCTGCAACATTCCTGAGCAGACTCCTGGAAGGGGATCTCAAGGATGGGCAACATGGCCAGAGAGCACACAAGGATTGACTTCACGAACCCAGAACCAAGAGGGTTGGGAGGGGAAACCAAGAGTGTGCATACATGTCAGAGACTGAAAGGATTTACTTCCCTGCATTTCCAATTGCTTGTTTTCTATCTGGGGAAAATCCCTTTTGACAGCCCAGGCGGTGAGCTTCTAATTCCTGTCTCCGGCTCATTTTTCACTTCAATCCCTCAGCGAACGGATTTTAATGCTTGATGGATTCAAACAAAATTATTTCCGTTCCTGTGGCTTTGCAAAAGCCTCCAGGGTGTGTGTATGTGTGCACAGGGGAGGAGGGATGGGGCTTGTTTTCGTTACACTCCAATAAGCCTCCTCTCCAAGGGAGACCTATTTCATTTCTTCATTTAGGGTTTTCTTGCTGATGATTTCCCCCATGCTGTCCTCCTGGCTCCTGGGTCACAGGAGGACCTGTAAAACATTTGCTGTTCCAAGGGGTATAGGATGCAATGTTCCAGATCAGTGTTTCTGATGCAAGTGGGGATTCAAATAATATGACCCTACTGTGCTTCCAGGAATAGCACTAGACTGGGGGGAATAACTGTGGGAAAACTTTGATACTCCCCTGCTCTTGCTGGGAGTGAGACACCACCACAGGCTGAGAGATGGGGTTGGTGACTGAAGCACTGTCTGGGTAATCAGTGTTTAGCATTGACATCTTGTTTGAACATGTGTACAATTCACCCTACTGCCATTGTAATGGACAAGTGTTGCTTTTTATTACAATTTCCAGCCTCTCCTACCAGCAGAAATCACTGTAGGGAACTGTGCAGGGGCTCTCCTTTGCATAACATTCAGTAATCAGTCAGAATTTCAGCTGCTCAACCACCATGTGTCCCTGCTGGGCTTCTTTTACAGAGTTCTTGTGTCTGGGAGGCTAAACACTATTAAAATGCTCAATATCTCACCCTTCTATCCAAGCCAGATCAGCATCATCATCCAAATTAACAAAGCAATTGCTCTATGATACACAGCTCTAATAAGGACTTATAACTAATAAATGCTAAAGATCCTCACTCTCTGAAGGATTTAGAGTGTAGCATAAAGTTGATGATGTCTCCCAGTGTATGAGACTACTGTTGTTAGGGTGTGCTAAGCCCACTTGGTGATACCATATCTAGATTAAGTTGTTTCAACTTCTTATAACAGCTCTCAAGCTGTCACTTTGTCAGGCGAGGCAAAAATCTTGTTCCTGAACTTGGAAATGTGTTCTGTCTTCCTCTACAGCATATGCCTGTCTTCTAGGACAACCTGCCATGTCCACAGCCTCCTGTGAATATTTGTTTAGAGCTATTGATCCTCATAAATGTGTGTTGTGTCATGTTTGTAAAGCTGGTGGATCTGGGGATTACAGGGTGTAACTTGTGAGTTTGTTCCATTTTATCTGTCTCTTTATATTATTTCATAACCCCAGTTCCTCTAACTTCAGTTTTTTTCAGTGTAAGTATTCTAATTCTCATTTTTTATTTTGTTAAATACATTGTTAACAGGTGAGAAGCACTGTTTTAATAGTGTGGTTTTCTAACATGAGAGACTATTATTATTATATCTCATATTCTAACATGAGAGACTAATATGAGAGAGTATTGCATCAGAGACTATTAACTTCCATTATAAATACTCAAAATTATGCATAAAGTATACATTGAAGTTTCATTTGTAAATACAGTAATAGCATTTCAGGAAATATTTATCTAGTTAATATGTTCTTGCGTGTAATTGTATTTTTATTTCAACTTCATCAATAATCTTCAAGGTTTCAAGCCAGGGCCAGTAAATTGAAGTGTTAATGAACTTTGGAGCTTCATTAATAAAATGATGCAAAGTCTGTCTGGTAGCAGAGAACACTAATTTATGCAGCAATAGATACCACTGGCCTGAAAGCTTCAGCTAATTGTTACAACAATGGTACAGGCAACTCTCCTTCTACATATCTTTAGGCTGTAAAAAATAAATAAATCTAATTGACAGTTTGCAAAGGATCAATAAGAATTTGAATTAATTGTGAGTAAAAAAGGGGTTCTTAAATTTCTATCTTGTCTTTCTGCTGGAAGATGTGGAGATTTTACTGGGGATGTAACTGATTAATTAGCCTTGTCCTTTGCCACCAGAGAAAGGAAGTAGACCAATATTTGGAAAATGTGGTTTTTAAATACTCTCGTTTCAGCCAATATTTTGGATTACTTCTGTGGTATTAATAATATTTATTAATATTTTGGTTGAACATTTTCCTACGTCACCAGTGTTCCCTTTGCAAAGGTGTGAGTTGTGAATCCAGCTGGATACCCGTTGGATTTACCTGCTGCGGGTCAAATTATCTGATATTAAATACCTATTAGCATATGACTGTACCAGTTTTATCGACAGGATTCGCCAATGAATGATAAGTTATTTTAATCCTGGTTTCTACCTCATTGTCGGGGTGAGGTTAATGGAGACTGGAAGTAATTCCTAGTGACAGAATACAGTGTGAGTGCCACTGAGAAAGCCTCGTGTTGGGTTTGAACTGCCACTCGTCTCTTTGAGTTGGTGACTCTGAGACCACTAAGCTTTCCTTCACTGGAAAGTCTTACAGAGGTGGCTGGTGTCTTTCAGCTGGAGAACCAGCACCAAGCTTTTCTTAGCACTCTGTATTGTACCAACCTTCCTGCCTGTGCTGCCATTTGCTCAAGTCTAGCACTTGCTGTGCCTTTGGCACCGTAGCCAATACTCTCAGCCACTACCCTTAATTGTTTTTCAGGATCCCATTTACTCATATATCTACTCTCTATAATCCTTTAATGGTGACAAGCTTATCAGTGTAATCTTTGAATTTTACCTGGCTATCCCTTGCTCTCTCTGTTGCTTTATTTTTTTAATTGCACACAAGACTGTGTCTAGCATGGTCCTCGTGTGCTATTGTCCAATTTAATAAATGTTTCATTTCCTTTCAAGCTGATAGTGTATTCATTTCCCACTGCAACACTGAGCTCTTCTTCATGAACAGTTCACTGGAGGTGGCACTGCAGTGGTATTGTCCGTGTCGTGCAAGCTCTGCTGCTGCTTGCAAAATGTGCAAAGCTGATCCAGGACATTTGTCACATCTTCTTCCACATGCCAAATATTTTCTTGGTCCATCCTGGTTGTCACAGAGCACATGTGATTCTCCATGATTTGATCTTTGAGCTAAATGTGCTTTTTTTTTTTTCCTCTCAGAATCTCTTGTATGGTGTATTTTGTGTTTTCATGGTTTAGATCTGACTTGCACTTAATTCTGGAGTGGATTATTGCCAGAGGTTGGTTCTTTGACCTTCCACCAGACTTGAAAATTTTGAGGGAAAACCAATTCCTTATTAAGAGGACAGACCTTAATCTGAATTTTCTTAAAAAATCTCAGGAGAGTCACTCCTTAGTAATCTTTGAAAAGGTAAGAATCAGCCAGGCAAATGCATTTCTTCAGGTCCCTTTTCCTTTTTTTTTTTTTTTTTAACATTTGCCTAAAGAAAATAAAGCTTTACATTTCATTCTTATGTGAAGTGCAATATCTCATAATGCATATGGATTTCTAAGGAGTTTTCACTGCCAGAATTGACTGAAACCTCTTAAACATTTCAAATGCATCAAAATTGAGTATTAAGGAAAATAAAGCTTTTGATTGTCTTCCTTTTTACTGGCAGACATGGCTTTTAGATAAACACAGATTTCTAGCACATACACATGCAATTTATATTTTCCCAATTGCCTTCTGTATTTCCAGATTTTCAGCTCTTCTGGGCATCTTGGTAGCTTCTTCTTTTCTACTGAAGTTACACTCCTTGGCATTTTTTTATTCCTGATACCATATGGCCCTCTTTAATCCCTCTGCACCCAAACTGCTTTCAAAGTTATTCCTTATTAATGACGCATTTCCAGCTGTCTCTGCTTAACCCAGTGAAGGCTTTTGCCTTGCCCATGTTCCTGAGCCTGGGCAACTGTACACTTACAGCAGCCAGGGCTGTGGTTTGGGAGGGAAAACACTCCAGGCACAGTCCCTGCAGCAGAAGGCACGGTCTGGGAATGGCACATTGGCAAGGGGGGTGAGTCCCCAGGTTTTTCCAAGAGGAGGACACCTTGTAAGCAAGAAGTATATTCAAAATGCAGCAATACTATTTGCCTGATTACAGCGTATGACAAACTGAGGTTTCTGTAGAGCACAATGAAACCTTTGGAGCAATTGTTCCCATGGGAATCCCACCACAGGGAAATGGCCCGGGCACTCGAAGGAAATACCCTTTAGGGCACTTCCTTGAGAGATTGTTTTTGGAAAGAAAGAATCAATCTCCAGAAAATAAATCTAATAAAGCCCAGTTTGTTTGCGTGGCACTGAGCCCTGCAAAGATCCGTGTTAATTCCTCTTGGCCGGTGCTCTGGCGTAAGGAGCTGACATTGCCACACAATGACAAAAGCACTGTGTGAGTTCTGTTCTCACACGCTCTTCCCAGGAAAGCTGGGACAGCTGCAGGGGGGTAAATGAGCAGATGCTTTTCCCCTGGTGTAGGGGCACCTGCTGTCAAAGGCACATTGCTTAGCCAGAGAGTCTCTAGCTGCACCCCTAGATTTTTTCTTTTGCTGCTAGGTATTGCAATCTGTGCATGAGTTGTTGCTATTATTATTACTGCTACTACTGTTATATTATATTTTTAATAATATTATTGTTAATTAATATTGTTATGTGATGCTGAAGCTCTGTTCTCCTTCTTCCAAGATGCTGTTTCTGCCACAGCCTTTTCTGCCTTTGATCACAGCCAAGAAAATGGCTTTGACATTGTATGTATTCCCCTAGCCCACTGCAAAGTCCTAATCCTTCTAATAGCTGGAGGTTTTCAGTTTAAGTCTTTTATTAATATTCAATCTTAATTGTAAAGCACTTCAGTGATATCCAAAAGCCTGTCTTACATAACAGTCTTATCCACATTTGAGTCCTTCAGAGCTGGAGTGTCAGGAAAAACCTCTGTTTGATCTGCCTAGCCTGTCATTAGTCCTCACCCCTTTAATGCACAAACCCATTAGAAATTAACAATACCTTTCAAACGTCTAAGCTCAGTCAATGTATATTTTTAAATATTTGATATTATTAGAAAGAGAATGACTTGCTGTCATGTTCTTATTTAAGTGGTGTCATGAGCACAGTCTCTATACAGTCTTCTGGGAGTCTTGTTTGCAGCTCTAAATCATCTAGAAAGTGAAAGAAGCTGTAGAAATTGAGGTAATTAAGACATTTCATAAAGTGCCACTGTTGATAAGATCTTACTATGCATGAGGTTTTTGTCAGCCGGGTAAGTAGATGAGAGCACCTGGAAACTGGGAACTACTGGTTTCCTCTAGGTGGATATTCCAGAAAATCAGTGGAAAGGAAGAAAGGAAGAAAGGAGAGGCGTTTTTCCTAATCAATAATAACATTTTTTGAAATATGATCTTAAGATTTTAATTCATGGCTGATGATCATTCCTTTTCCTCTTACACTGATTCATCTATTTCAGGCAGTTGCCAGCTCTTCCCAGTGTTTATATATTTTGGTAAAGACTAGGAGTGAACCTTCAAACTAACAAGCTGGCATGTTTAGAATATGAACCTTCATGGTGACTTGTGTTAAGGTGAATTTTTTCAGGGGATTGATTCAGCTCAGACACATATTGTTCAGGCTGAATGAAGACTCAAGTGTAAACTGAGAGCCTTCCCAGGCAACTAATGCAGGAAACACACAATTTTAATACAGTTCAGTGTTATTAACAAGCAGATAAAGGATAGATGTGAACTTGGGCTTCAGATAGCAAATATAAACATCTTCTGAAATCCTACCCCAAAAGACGGAGGACATAACAGCACATGTCCACAGTTTGCATTTAGAAATCACATCCAGAACACATTTCTGATTCCTCCAGCCTCTGTATATGCTGTGCTAAACGATTTTTATAAGCCCACAACACTTTCTCCTTTGCATCTGAACAGAAGTTCTTAAATCCAAAAACCTGAGAACCCCTTTGGGAAGCAGGTGTTACTGTCTGTGCTTCATATGGAAGGAACTAAGGCATAGGGCAGTAAAGCTGAAGTAAGTCCCTGTAGGAACTCTTCACTGGGGGAAAGATGTCAGGAGTTATCATTTGTGATTCAAACAAAACCACAGGCAGTCAGGGTGGCCATTAACTCGCCTTTCACACCAGTTCCCTGCTCACACACCAGTGTATGCTGCCTGCCAAAAACTGCAAACCTGATCTTTGCACTGCCCAAGACAGAAGTAAATATGAAATAGAAATGCTTTGCTAGATGTTTACCAGGATTCCTTGGCAATCACTAAAAATTTACGTTATTCAATATAACTTGATAATTGTACTAATGAAGTGTTCTGAGATCCACTACCAAAACATAACACCCTTTGGAAATGAGGTGTACAAAGCATTTTACAACTAACTTATTTGTACAACTGACAAACTACTTCATCTGAAATTGAAAGGTAATTTAGGTAGTGTTACTACCTAAGCTGTAACTTTGCTCAGGACATCAGGTCTTTTATTACATGCTTAGGAAGAAAACTAATTAGATCTCCAAGATTAGGAATTTTCAGTGCCTTGGTCTAGTTTCTTGAGCCAGTGGCACTGGTAGCAGCATCTTGCCCCTCTCTCCCCGTGAGCCTGCAGGCTCATCAGGGATGTGGGCATGTTTGCACAGGAGCTGCTTCAGCTGCTGCTTGAACAAGGTGTCCTTCCCCCACTGGCATCCCAGGGCTGTAATTTTTCATCTGAAAGGGACTACTGGCTGCTGATAGAAACCTGACCATATTTTGTAACTCATACAGCTTCCTTTCTGGTTACAAGCCATACGTGCCAAACCGTGTCTCTCCCTGGAGCTATGTTCTACCAGAACTGTGCTGGTTATGCACCAGTATCAGTGTTCATTAAATAAAATATTTGAGAGAGAGCAGCTCTGTGGAGAGAGAACAACTGCCCTGGAGATAATGAGTGATTCACTCCAGCTGATCCCAAATGAATTTCAGCTCACTGTAGTTATTTCATACTCTTGCCTGTTTGTTGTATAACTGAGTTTATGTTGTATAACTGAGTTTCTTCATGACAGTAGCTCATATTTTAGTTGGTGGCAGTGAAAGGGTCAAAGCATGAAAGCAGCAGCTACTTTTATTCTGATTTCCCAGGTGCATCAATAGTGACAGAATAAAATATGAGGGCTGATGTATGATAATCTTGATACACCTTAATACTCGTCCCATTGGAAAATAACCCTCTCCCAAAACAAATACAAGAGGCTTTCTTTGCCAGGAGACTGGCTGGAGATCAGGCTGCCAGGCAATGAGCAAGCAATAACAATTTATTCAGCCTTGTCCCCAAACCACTTCCAACCCAAACTGCAAGTATCTGGCCTTCAGTGCTGCTCTCCTTCCCTTCCATTCCCTGAACTAATTCTTTAGGCAGTTGATAAATAATCCTTTTTTTTTTTTTTTTAACTGGCAAAGATTAAATGTTTCCAGTCAGAAAAAAAATTGCAGGCTTTTTACCTGATAATCAGGGATCCTTTTTAATGCAGCTGAAGAGTCCACGTGTCTCTCTGAAAAGCAGCCATAATCCTGTGGTCCAGATCACATTTCAGAAAGAGATGACTCCATCATATACGTAGTTTATTGTGCTTGTAAAACATCTGCATGGGCTTGTGAAAAGCTTTGCTCTTACCAAGGAGAGCTCAGGTCATCTGAAAGTGGAAAATTGTGAAGTGATTTAATTTTCTCCCTCGTATATTAATTGCTGATCTCAACGTAAGCCAAAGACAGGCTGACCAATTGAGCAGTCCTTTGCTATTTAATATTTGGCACATTTTCATTTTATGCCTCAAGACTGTGTCAAATGGAGAGAAAGATGACTGTCACTGTTAAAACCACATCAGTTTTGCTTCAGTGATTTTCAGAGGTTTGGAGATTTTTTCCCTAGAACCTGTACTCAGACCTCCCCTTTAATGTGCTTCCCGCCTGCCTTGTGGTTCACCTCCACTTGCACTGCAGTGCCTTCTACAGAGATGTGACTGTGAAGTTGATTGTAGTTTGGCAACAGAGATGTCTGATATGAAAGAGGTGACATTTGCCAGCCGTGGGCTCTACAACTGCAAAGCTGAGCCAGCTGTATCAGCTTAATTAATTGCATTCTTAGCTGTGTGAACTGAGACTGAGACTCAGAAAGAGTGTGTGGGAAGGAGGCAGGGTGAGGAGTAATTCCAGGAAAATTATTTACTTTTGTTACACGCCTGGAGTAGGGAAGCTTGGGTCTCTTCATAGGAGTCTGGCTAATGTTAGGCCACATGTGATAGCTGAGGGAGCTCAGTCCTATCTGTCCCACTGAGAGCAGAGTTTCTGTTACATCGTGTTTCGTGACATTTGGTTTAATAAGCTAAGAAAGGGTTGGGACATCATGTGTGTTCTGACTGGCCTCTCACATGTCAATAACATGGAGCTGTAGAGTCAAGCCCAGGTCTGTGCCCTCACAGAGCATCACAGTGAAAGAGTTTCTCACTTCCCTTTGGAAACAATTCCCTTCCTCCGCACTGATGATTGCACTTAACCTGTTTTTCCCTCTGCCGGCTTCGTGGGCACAGCCTGGGCCTCTGGCCAGTCCTGCGTATTGTACATTATAATGTGTAGGGAGCTTCACCCTTGTCCTTACACATTTCTTCTCCCCCTTACCTCTCTGTCATCTGGCTTTTCCACAACTGTGTCTTTCCTGTCATTCATCCATTTCTCCCATGGACTGTTATTTTTGTTCTAGTGTCCTTCATTCTCCTTTCCCGTTCCCGTAGGCTTATTACAGGATCACACTGCAGTCTTTCCACCTTCAATGCCATTTGACCATAGAAAACAGTGACTTCCAATCTGTCTGCCACATCCTGGCAAATACAAAGGGAAGTTGTCTGTTTGCAATCAGGATGGAAGTAACCAGAGTGGATTTGAGCACAGGGATTATAGCTGGAACAATAATGCCTTTGTAATACTGTCAGGATTATTCCTCTCCTGTGGAGTAAAACTTGAAGAGGAATATCAAGTCTTCAAACAAACAGAATTTCCAGCTGTCAGTGCTTTTGCTTTCTCTGGAGGAGATACATGCCTATCCAAATACAATATGCTAGAAGACCAACACTTGGCATCTATATGACTATTGAAACATGATGTATTTCTGAAACCCTTTAAAAGCAATGGAGTAACAGTAAGGGGAAAGGAAAGAACATAAACGAGGGCTAGGCAGTCCATCTTGTGCTACAGGACAGATTCCTGATTGGTGTCCTGATTCTCAGCCCAGTCCAGCTTTGACTGTCATTTGCTTTGGCAAATTGTTTGTATGGTATTATACCTACCCAAAATGATTATGTCCTTGCAAAAGCAGGTGAGAGAAATAATAGAGACTAAGAAACTACTACCAAGAGAACTGCTGCAAAACATCAGACACACTTTGTGCCTTCCCATCAATGGCTTGCTGGAGACTTTATCTTATGAGCATTTCACTCTCAAACTCCTTTTCGAGGCCTTTAAACTGAAATGGAAATACAGTCTCTTGAGCTCAGTGCAGGCAGTGCAGCCCCTGTTTGTTTGAACAGTATTCCCGTTTTTGTCAAAAATTTCCTCTACACAAGTGAAGCCAAAAAGAATTGACCAAACCCTTCCCCCCAAAGGCTCATGCATTTGCTCATGGGCATGGTTTTTGATAAGCACTCTTATGGAAAGCCACGATTTTACACTCGCAGGCAGTGCCGTGCTTGTCATTGCACACTGGAATTGGATCTATCTTCCCCCGCCAGCCTCAGGCTACTCACTTGCTCCAGAATCCCCCAGGTTCAGGGAGGGAAATGCAGCTCCTCTCTGGCTTGGCCTCGGACTGAATCACACGGATAGTTTAACTCAGCTCTGTCTCAGGAAGCAGCAACTGTGCACATTACATAATATAATCTTTGTGTCTTGAGGATTCAGGCCTGTCCTCTTTTGCGCTGCCAGATGGAAGAGGAGCCACGATCTCTCTGGAGAGATGTCCCTGCACATCTCGCTGCTCAGCCGTGCTGGAATTATGTGCTTCTCTCTGCAGCCGGGCACTGTTGTTCCCTGGCATTTGGCTCCAGAATAGCTCTTTAGTATGCAGTGGATGCTATGCAGCCACTGTGATCCCAAGACTAATTTGTCTAGAAAAAGACATACACGAAGAACCTCCAAAAGGAATTTGTGAGAAGGATATAATCCAGATTCTCTGGACAGCCGGGGTTTGTTCCTAGCTGAAACCCAGATACAGGTGTTTTGGACAGCCAGGTTTCTGCTTTGTGATCTCACTCTGTCCCACTACACAGTTTTTTCAGCTGCTGCTGCTGTTCTGTTGCTCTGTAACATGGCCCCTGCCTGCATCATTATTACCTCTGTTAGTCAAGCCGATTCGTGCCCTGATCCCTGGTGTGCTCTCCAAAGTGATGAATCACACCTGCACTAGTGAGTCCCTTCTCACTAATGAGGCATATGCTCCCAATTCTGCAGTGCTCAGTTGATTGAGGCATAGAGCTACAACCCACCTGTAGACAGCAGTATCACTACAGTCCTCAGGAACAGCTCAGAAGACCCCAAGGAGGGTGAGGGCAGTGTTAGTCAGACTAGACAAGAATCTTATCTGTGTGGACTTCCTCACAGCAATGCCTCGTCAGCACCAGCTGCAACTCCAAAAACGGCAGCTTCTCTAGTAGCAATGTTACATCCTGATGGAATTAACTTCCTAAGACAGAGAGCTATTGGGAAATATTGATTTCAGCCTCCTGCTACCTCTGAGCTTCCTGACAGAAGGACCAATGTAGGAGCCATGGCTCCAGCAAACAGGTACAGTAGGGAAAGCCAGGGCTTATTTTCATCCAGCCATGAGTAGTGATTCTGCATTGCTAATATCAAACAGGAGCAGCCTATTCTAAAATAAAAAAACAGCCCACCACAAACCCCAAAAGGTACCTTGGCTATAATTAGGAGCTGAAATGACACTGCAGGTTTGAATGGAAAATTGGTGCCTGACAAACGTCCCTGCAATGAACCCCTTTAACAGCCCATTTAGCCACCATGACAGCTGCTGCCATGCTCCAAAGCAGGGAAGGGGCAGAGGGACCATCCCCTTCTCTCTGCCATCCTGAGGGTGGATGGAGGGCACCTTGTGCAGGAATTGCTGTGCATCTGGTGCTGATAGCACAGGTGAGGGGACAGAGCACACCGAGCCAGGGCCGCAGCATGACCCTCTTTCCATGGCAGCTCTGCCCTGACCAGCACATGTGACTGCAGGGGTGGGGGCACAGCAGCACTGGCTGCAATGGGACCCCAGGCTGAAAGGAAGTTGCACTTGGGTTGTTGCAGAGAAGACTGTCATTGCATAGTAACTGCTGTGCATGTGCCAGCAAGAGCAGAGCGAGCATGAGTAAGCTTATTATGCGATAATCACACCTTCATCTTTCTGGGTAGATAAACTGCTGAGGTATCCAAGTCTGGCAGTGAGGCACAGTCACTGTCTGAGGATGAGCAAGAAGCAATCGGGTCCTTTCCTCATTGGAAACATATGTCTGATTTGATGCCATTATCTTTTTCTGGTTTTAAACAGAACATTGTTATTGAACCACCTGGTGCCACTTAATTACCTCTGTTTGATTACAAAGATGTTAAGTAATCAGCTTTTTAGGTACAAGCTCTTTCAATTTTATATCCTTTTATGATGTGCCCTAGCAAAGCCTCTGTGTCCGTTTCAAAGGCTGGATCAAAACTTCCCCTGTGGGCTATGTCAGGCAGGCAGTGGCCGAGTGCCCAACCTCCTCTTCTGAACTTTGGGAAATCTGCATCAAAAGTTTGAATCCTTTCGGCTATAGTGGTAAGACCTACAGGTGCTGACCTAAAGGGCCAGTGTCACCGCGGTCCCGTGTCGGTAAGCTGAGCGTCCAGGTGGGGCAGTCGGGAGGGCCACGACCCCCACAGCGAGCTGGCCACCGGTGCCGGCGCAGAGGAACCGCTGAAGGGCACACCTGGGGCAGCTGGGGCACCCTGCGGGGCAGGTGCTCGCCTCCCCGGCTCTGCCCTCGGAGGAACTCAGCTCCTGCCCTCCTAGCTGCGGGAGCCTCGGGGGTCAGGCCTCCCCCACTGCCGCCCCCAACCTCCCCGTCCGCGCCGCCGCCGGGGGCGATGGTCCCGCGGCTCCCGCCCGCCGCCGCTCCGGGGGCCTGCGGCCCCGCCGCTCCCCCTCCCCGCCGTGCCCGGGACCGCCGGGCCCTGCCCGCCCGCCGCGCTGCGGGAGCGCCGCCCGCC
>JAYRBT010000037.1:3193755-3244911 GCA_036023395.1 Myiotriccus ornatus | reverse complement strand
CCGGCCGCGGCGGCCCCGGGGCGCCCCCGCGCGGCCCGTCCTGGGGCCGCTCCCCGCTCCCCGGTGAGTGCCAGAGCCGGGACAGCCCCGTGCTTGGCGAGGTGTAGGCGAGAGCCGGTGTCAGGTGCGTGTCACAGGAGTCCGGGTACCTGCGCGGGGCTCGTGCGGCCTCCGTGCCTCTATCCCTGCATGAGTTGCCACAACCCATGTCCATGCATGTAGCCTGACATAAAAAGCCTTCGTATACGTGTCTTGTCTATGTACACACAGCCTACTCGTGCAGCCTCTGCACTCTTCTGTGTGGCTACACAACCACCTCTGTACACGCTCATGCATCCCTCTGCTTAAAGCATCGACCGGCGGATGCGCACACCCCGCCTGCTGACACCCGCCACACCTTCCCAGGTATGTCTCATGTTTTCTGTATGTAACAAATTCGGACACAGAGAAACCTTGTTCCACTTGAGCACATCCACTCGGCTACTCCCGTTCGCAGCTTGGAGGAAAATTTATCACATTTATTGCTTGTGAAGAGCTTGAGGGATGTGAGCCAGACGTACAGAATCACTGAGGGGCAATGGATAAGCCTCCTGCCTGCAGTGGGTCTGCCAGCAAACATTAATCTTTGTCAGTGATTTACTTTTTAAACAAATCTGTTTTAAAAGGCTATAGAAAGACATCAAAATAAAACCAAGCTAAAAGAACATTCATTAAATATTCTGTTCATGAAATATACAGCAGCATGATCTAATGCACTGAAATACACAAACCTTCTGGTTAGATTCAGCTTATCTTTGGAGAGGAAAAAAGCTTTCAATGATAAATTAATCATCATGTAAATCATTCTGCTGTCCATTCCGTCAGCCTTTGTCACTTTGATTTTTGTTTTGTGCAATACTGAGTGTCATCACAGTGTCAGGGAAGTTTAGCTTTAGCTTTAGTGGCTGGGCTGCAGGTTTGTCAGCTGAATTAGCTGTGGTTCTTTGTAGCATTCCAGCTTCAGTAACTGTTTTTCCCTGATGAGTCCATGAGTGGTATTGATTTCCAATAACAAGCAGCTATATGGTGTGCATCCAGTAAAAGACGCCTAGCTAACTTTGGGCTCCCTTTCAATAATCCTCTGACATTCCTGTGACCTTAGAGAGCAACAGCAGTGCCAATGAACTTGAGTAATCCTCCAATTTCAATCAAATGCCCTGCTTAAGGATAAAGACAAAAGCCTGTCCTAGCTTGTATGGTCATATTTAGTTTTTTAGTAGCTTTCTGCACCATGAACTCAACACTCTCCATGAATGAAATCATTAGCAATATTCTAATATTTCCTCCCCTAACGTACTTTGCATCTTGCAACCATCTTTGGAAAGAATACACAGCATTGCTTCATCCCACACAGACCAAAGACATCCTCTGCTCTTGGAAACAGGCAACTGTGCAACATTGCGAAGCATCATGTCACAACAGTTGAAGGCAGGAAGTAGAAAACAGCCAGCAACCTCCTTGTGTTCTGCTGAAATAATGCACAAAGGGTTTAGGTAATTTGGGACCAGCTGTATTGAGATATAACTAGAGACCTCGTCCTGGGATGCGCAGTTTGATCCCTCTAAAGATGCTGTCAGATCCCTACTCAAAATAGAAGTGAGGTGGATCTCGATTTCATGCTGGCGTATCTCACGTAATGCTGCAGGGTTGGTTGGAGTATTTGGATGGTATTGGTTCCCAGATCTCTGCTCATCTCATGGTCATCCACACTTTCAGTAGCACTCAGTGTGCAAGCCCAACACTGACCCCCTGTCCCTCCTATCTTGAAAGAGGTGAGGGAGCCAGGCAGAATTAGCTGCTTTTGCAGTAGTCCCAGATAGACAGTGATACACAATTCTCATATTCTGGAACAAAGAGAAAGGACCATGTAAGGCTGGCTTTAAACAACGTCTGTACTGCATATACGTGACAAATTCTCTCAGCAGCTTCTGAGCTGTCAAGCTTGTACTTGTCTTTTTGTAGCCCATTGATGATCTTCAGGATCATCAGCAGAAAATATCCACAGCACATTGTGTTCTGGCCAACACATCTCCTGCGTAGGGACTTGGAAGTTGGGCAAAATACATGGACCAGATCTGCAGGGAACCTGTCAGGAGAAGGCAGGTTCCCATCTATTTTCATCCAACGTAGAATGAAGCCAGCTATTTACAGACAGAGCTGTTCCAAACAGAAGTTGACAGACAGTCCAGGCTTTGTTACCTTGAGAGGGATGGAAAATATCCTTGGTCTTTTTAATAACCTTTCTGTGTTTGTGATTGAATATGATCCAATTGCTCTAATGGAGGAGAATATTATACACAGCATGAGTCAGCAACACTTTCTTCCTGGAACAGCTGACAGCAAAGAAAGTTCCCAAACTCTCTGCAGAAATATTCCTCCCCCTAGATGAGAATCTGGACTGCATCCACCAATACCTGCTGGTGCCTCCCCTTGAGATGGACCTGTATGTGTCTGGCTGGAATATGAAACCATCGGAGGTTCATTTGAGGTCCGAAGACACAACTCGATGTGCAACAAAAGCACTTGGGAGCTGATGCAGAAGAAGAGAGGGAAGTCAGTCACAGAAGTTTGGAGTGCCAGTGCATGTTCCAGGAATCAGGAGCTTTGAAATGAGGCCCTCGAAAGCATTGGCAACAGGAGGATGTTACCTATTCCAAATGCTTAGTCTCATCCGAGGTCAGCCAGTAATCAAGACTGGGTTGTTTCTTGTAAAATACAAATCTGCAGCTACCAGCTAAAGGGTTATTGGGAGCAGATTTGAAAGCTACTGATCCATATATGCACTCTCCACTCTGGGATAGGAAAAAATAGACCAAAAATTCCCACCCTGTTAGAATAAAATTAAATAAGGGGGCATATTTTAAAATACTAAATGTTTGACACATGCAACAGGCTCTTAGTAGAGCTATGGACTTCAGAGAAAAGATGCTAGGAATAAATTTTCCCTGCTCTATTACATGCTTTTCACTACCTATCACCCTGTTGCACTGTTTGTGTTGTGCTGAGAACAACCATCTGAGGTAATTTTCCAGCAAGTGAAGGTTATTGCACTGAAACAGGCCTAGCATCTGAACAGTCTCACTGTACAAATCCATACTTCCACTGGAAATTTTTGCCAAGCAAAGCTGCAGTTTGATAAGCAATCCCAAGTTTCGTATTGACTTTTATTCTTTCTCTTGTGTCTGTTGGATATTTGCTGCCACTGGATAAAGATCCTGGTAACTGCCAAGTGATTAACTGTGGTGGGATCCAACATTTTCCTATGAAATGAGCATTTCTGCCAAAGGTGCCAGCCCAAAGCAGAGCACTGCTGCTTTTTAAAGAGTCCAGACATATTAAACCACCTAAATCATTCCTTGTTCCATGCCAAGTCGCCCAGCCTTCTTCCTCCCCTGTGCTCAGGTCAGTCACCGTGCCAAATGCTGCTTTCTCGTGAGCCGAGACCTTGTTCTGTGCCAAGCTGCGTCCCCTGAGGTCTCTGCTCTCCACCTGGGACCTCAAGGAAGAGGAAGGGGTGCACAAACATCAGCAAGACTCACATTTCACAAAGTTCCTACCGATTTTTAGAAAGTTTACGCCAGAGCCCCAGACCTTAAAAGAACAGTGTGATTGCCACAAAGAACAGTGTGGGAAAACCAGTATACATGCATGTGCAGCCCTCCCACACGCATACTGACTACCCCAGATATAGGCATACCCACAGATCAGCACCTACACACAAATGTTTTTGACACACTTATTCTCAGCATCCTGTTCTCCTACAGCAGCCTCAGTTGGAGGAAGGGAGAAAATATGTTCCTTCCAACCTAATCTTCTAATGACCTTTCTGCCAGCTCCACTTTCCTGCCTATCTCTAAGCTGCCCGTGCTGGTGATGGGAAGAAGATCCCATTGTAGAGAGTGATTTTCCTCCTCAGAGCTCAGCAGGGTCTGTTTGCTAGATTGATGTGTCCTGACTAATTGCTCTTAAGAGATTCCAGGTAAATAAGGAGATAAAGAAATCGCTTATGATCCCATCTCTTGGGCCCTTTGCAGCTCCACTAGAGTTCCTGCAGAGTTGAAGAGTTGTGCTGCAAACCTGGTACTAGTGGGCTCCCGTTGCCTCTTCCCTTCCTGGATTGCGAAATCCCTGCCAAGCCTGGCAGCAGGTCTCAGCCCTCACTGCCCTGCAGCTGCCTGTAACTGCAGGGAAGAGAAGCTGGAGCGCAGGCACACGCGGCGGCGTGCCATGGTGGCTGGCTCTGAGTGTTCTGCTGCAAGCTTGTATTTAGAGGGTGACCATCTCAACTTTTGCTGAGAGGCTTTCAGGGCTCTGTGAGGCACACTCCACAGCTGTCTTCCAAAGCTGTCCCGCGGCAGTCTGGGGGCTGTGATGGATTCTTCTGGCAGGAGATGTCTGATTCCCTTGCTGCACTCCCTCTCTCTGGGAGAATGGGAGAGATGGGCACTTCTCAATTGCAGGGCGTTCCTGGCCTCCGTGCTGCCTGTCAGGGGGAGATTCATTAGCAGCAGGAAGGCAATTCTCTCTCCTCTCTGCTCTGGAATTGAAGTCGTTTGTCTCGGGAAGGAGCCCAGGCGCCTCACTCGCTGTGTGGCAGCTTCTGCTCAAGGGAGACAAGCATTTCGTCAATAAACAAGGAGCCTGGGGAATGGCTGCAGCTGACAGGGGACATTATTAATGACTGGCACTTTGTCGGAGGGTAGATCAGCCTCCCATTAGCTGCTTTAAGAGGGGAAAGAGAAACAGAGCTAAAGATGGCAGCCTTAGAGGAGCTGGGAGTTTCAGCATCCTGCAAAGTTTCCCACTGTGAGGTCCCCGGGCTGGCACAGCCCCCAAGGAGTGACTGTGTATTTCCCCAGCATTAGGAGTCTTCAAACTGTGACAGCAGGAGACAGGCCCAGCTCAGGAACAGTTTCACTTCCCAGCCTACTGTGAGTGGGCTCTGCTATAGAGGTCTTCCAGAGCAGAGCTTCCCCATCCCCTCTGCCCCTCTCTCAGTCTGCCCTGGATTGAAGAAGTGTCTTCCAGCTTCTCCTGCTGCAGCTTCTTGTTTAGGAGCTTCTCTGTGTAACTCCTATCCAGGCCATGCAATGAAAAAGGCATTGAAGGCATCTGAGAGGAGGCTGTTCCACTGCCTTCGCTCTTGGGAAGTGGTTAGTGCAAGGGAGAGCAAGAAACACCATCCCCTGTGGCCATGCACTTCTATCTGTGACTGGAACTGGAGAAGCTGTTGACTTCTATCATAGCTGGACTCCTAATATCGTCTCCTTAGGTGGAAGAAGCCTCTAAGCTCTGAAGTAACTGTTGATTCACCTCACAATCATACTTAATTTGCCACAGCAGCATCAGGATGGAAGGAGAAATCCCTGCTTTGTTGTGACACTCACAGTCCATCCTTCTCTGTCCTACAGCCCTAGAGCTGCCAGGAGAGTGAGTCTTTGGTTCCTGCACAAAAGCATGTGGTGCAAGTACTCAGCCTGTGGCTTCGGTCTTTGTTGAAGCTTTTGTTTGGAACCACACTCACAAATAAAGTTGTGAAAGCTCTCAGCTGAACACCTGAGTGTCCAACCAGCCTGCTGCATAGCAGGGTGTAAGAGCAGTGTCATCTCGGTCTTCGCAGTTCTTGAAGGAAGTATTCGTGCCACAGCTTCTTATCACTGTGGAGCTGCACCTGTGGTGGCTCCATAGCTTAGATGCATTCACTACCCTGTTCAGAGCCAGTTGCCTGAGTGCGATGATGACTTTTCTGTGCAATTTAAATCTCTCTTCACACTGAATGCTCTTATGCTCAGCCTGAGATTAGAGGAGAATGTAGTGGGGACTCATTCCTTTTCTTTTGGAGATTATTCTGTTAGCACAACAGGCATAAAGTCCGAAGTTTAGAGCTGGCTCTAGGTTCAAGTGCTTCTTGTTTATTCTAGGACTTGGGCGCTTGGAAATGGAATGGATGGATCTGATGTCCAAATTCTTTGCTTCACATTATCTAACTTGGGGCTGTTCAGATTTAGGATTCAGGTGTGAGCCCATCTTTGGCAGACTTATGCAGGTTAAACTGCCAGTTGATTTTTACTTGCAGAAAGCTGCAAAAACTTTTCCACGAGACTGGCTCAAGGTCTCTCCCTTGTGGTTAAAAATTACTGTCTTGGGGCTGAATGTTGTAGGGTCCTGGGACTGCTGTCTCCACACTTGCTTCCACCATGGAGGGAAAAAAATCAGTCACTTCTAGGTCTGCTGGTATTTATAAACTGAAACAGGTCCCACCCAGATAAATGGTCCATTTCTGCTCCGAAATGAGCTCTGGACTCTGCTCCAAGCCCCTAAGTGGATTGCCTTCTGGCCAGCCTAGCGCTCTGGTGATTGAAAAGCTGAGAGGAGTTAGGAGGGGGGTGGGTAGGGATGCGATGTTCAGAGGCTGCGTGGACCCAAACTAGCTGGATTCACTGAACTCATCACTGAAATCACTTCTTGCCTCTGTTTTAATTCTCTCTGAAACAGCCCTCTCCTATGAGTGAAACAATCTTGCCTGCAGATTGAGGGGGGTGGGAGGGATTTGAACATTAATCTGATGTAGATTATACATCCGCCTCCCTCTCTCTCCCCTTCTCACTCACTCTCTCTCTCCCTCTCTCTCCCTCTCTTTCTGTCTGTTTCTCTCCCCTCCCTCTCCTTCCTGCTTCATCTCTTCAAGAAAGTGAACATAAAGTAAAATACGGAGAGAGAGAGGCAGAGAGGGAAAAAGCTCCCTGAAGAGGGAAAGCCCAGCAGCCAGTAGCTGTTTGGATTTGCCTGGCGCTGCCTTTCTTGCTTTGCTCCCAAGGAATACCTTTAATGGGATCAATTGCTTCAGTTCCTTTATAACCAAGTCCAACGGAAAGGCAGCCTCAACATATTATGGGCAACTGTGTGAAGTCTCCACTGAGAAACCTCTCTAAAAAGGTATGTTCCCTGAATCAAAGTGCATTTCCAGCCCTTCTTCTTGGGATGGGTGACATCGTGGGCAGATGGGAATGGGAGGTGGGAGAAACACAGAGGTGTGTACAAAGGGTTCAGCTCCATTCACCAGACTTTCTGTGTAAGAGCTGCTCTTGCAAGTGCAGCCATTAGTGCCCAGGACACCGAGAGCCATAACGTGTGTAAATAAATGTGTATGTAGGCTTGTGTCCTGCTTGGTGTGTGTGCACAGCTGTCCACTGGGTAGGTGCAAGCATGTGCTTGTCTGTGGGCACAGTGTGCTGGCACACTTCTGTACAGGCATCTTGATGTGTGTGCATGTGTATGAGTCTGTGCATGTGCACGTGTGTGAGTCTGTGTGTGTGCACGTGTGTGAGTCTGTGTGTGTGCACGTGTGTGAGTCTGTGTGTGTGCACGTGCTTCAGCTGTGAGGTACCTGCATGAGCACGTGTGTCATGGGCGTAGGGACATGTATCCATGTACGTGTGAAGGGGCACGTGTCTGTGCGTGTTCTCGTTGGTGTGGAAGAGTGTGCACACCTCTGAGCCCATCTGGAGTGTGTGTGTGTCCTCAGCTCTTCACGTCTCCACATACACATCCTGAGGGGTGTGAGCAGGCGTGCAGTGTTTGTTGTGTGTGTGTAAGGGGGGATTTGTGTGTATCACACTCGTGTCCCTGTTTGTACGGTGCTGTGTGTGTTCACCTGCTAGTGGGTGTCCTCACAGAAGCCTGCGTGGAGTCGTGCATGTGTTCTTCTGTCTATCCATCCTTGTGCATGCACACATCTGGTTTTGTTGGTGTGTGTTTGGGCACAGAAGCCTGGTTTTCCCTGTGCTCTGTTGGTCCATGCGTCCGTTGGTGCGTGGATACACTGGGCCCTGGCTGCATGTTCGTGCATCGTGTTGCACGTCAGCATGGCCCCTGTGCCTCCATGCCTGGGCCCAGCTGGACTTCATCTGAGACCTGCCACGTGTATCTGTTAGGCTTCAGCCCGCTGTCTGCTCTGTGCTGAGGTTTTACAGTGATCCCAGGACGAATTAGATTCAGGAATGATTCTGCTGGTAGGGACAGGATTGAAATGGGAATGACGTGCCCCAGAAAACTTTCTTGTTTGACTGAGGAAGATCTTTCAGCACCGTGTACCTGTCAGCCACAGAGTTCTCAGCTGGCATTGCTGCAAATCTAACAGCTCAGCACAAAGCTATGCTGTTCACTCCTCATAAGTTAAAAAGTTATGCTGAGCATCCATAGTATTGCAATGAGAAGCTGCCTCTGTGGACACCTTGACGACAGTGAAATCCCACTGCCATCAAGATCCCGTCCTGCCACCCAGGAGATCTTGCCACCCAGGAAAGCTCCTCTGGGAGGGAAATGCTGAGGAGAGGACCTCCCCAGCAGAGAATTTCTTCTGGCTGTACATTTGCCTCTTCTGTGCAGAAACACAATTTGCTTGTTATCTCAACTTCTGTAAACAAAGCCAGTAATGGCACAGCGCTGCTGCGAGGGAGCTGGGATACATGAGGAGGGAATTCATCACCAAGCACTTAGGCAGTGCTGAGACCAGTCCCTAGGTCAGGGTGACCTTCAAGAGAGGCAGAGGTAGTTGAAGTTCACCTAAATGTTGCACATGTGAACAACCAACTCGGTTGCTTGTAGGTCACCTCCAACTTGGAATAAAAGGAGTTGGCTGCAGCTGTGCTCAATATGATCAAGCCAATTCCAATTAAAGTCTGACATGTGGCCAGGCTGCTTGAATCAAAATGGATTCAAGAACTTACAAGCTCTGTGTCATCAGTCTTCTGGGTAATTTATGCTTTTTTTTCCTAAAAGGTGCTTCGAGTAATGCAGTTTGTGCTTAGTTACAAGACCTGGGATGTCAGGACTGAAGAGAGACAAACTGAATGAGAGAATTTCTCAGATATCACTCCAGTGAGCCATGAATTAAGGCCTTGGGCGCTCATCATGACAGGTCCTGGGACTCTGCCGTTCTTCTGATCATGACACACATGATTATAGTGGAGACTTTGCAAATCAGTCTTTAGCATTGCACAACTTGGCTCTTTCATGATCTCGGTCGTTTTTCTGAGCTTCTGCCTCGGGCAAACTCATTTTGCTGAAATGTTTAAGAGGAGGAACTGTAGACAACATGTGGGAAAGTTGCTCTTGGGTGACAGTCTGAACTTCTGAACAGATGATCTCAACCCAAATTTTAGGATTCACTCCCAGGCACCAGCGGGCTTGGTCTGTGCCTGGCTTACATGAGGATACCTTGCTTGTTCAGGTGACAATGATCAGGCTTTGACTCCATGTCTCTTTTTGTCAGCTTCAGTTTCCCACTGTCACAGTGATCCCAACAGCCATCCTGGCTGCCTTTCCCTCCGAGAGACACTGCAGTCTGGATGGACACCCCTCTTGACTTGCTGCTCTGCAATACTCCTCTGACATGCAGGCAGGAAAATGAAGTGAATCCTGTTGTGCTTCTGCTATGCAGATATTAAAAGCTTTGGCACCCAGGTCTCTTGCTTTACCACCCTTCTCCACCACTTTGGCCATGTCTAAATCAGCCTGGTCCCTTCCTGCTCCACAATCTGCTCGTCTGACACAGCCAAGGGCCTGACTCAGCCAGGGAGGGTAGTGGTCCTTCCCTCAGGGAAGGGACAGAAAAAGCCTGATCTCCCCAGTCCTGTTCTTGCATTGTCCTTGTTATCACGCTGCTGTTTCCCCTGTGACGGGCAGCTGATGTTGTTTTGCCCCATACCCATTCCACAGCTCCCTTCCCCACTCTGCTGAGATGTAGAAGGAATGCAGTGGACAGAACTTGTGGGGATACTTGCAGGAGAACCTGTAAGACTGCTGGCAGAGGGAACATCAGATGCCATAAATCCTGCCTGCAGTGGCAGAGCAGGGCAGGGAGCCCTTGTTGGGATCTTGCTGAGCTGTGCATCTTGGCGTCCTGGCACTGTGGCAGGTTGTCTGGTCACGATCCTGAGTGGCTCTTGGCAACTGTTTTGTCAAACTGGCAGTCTCTATCTAGACAGAAAAATAATGGGATGACTATTATGAGGTACGGCTCTTTGGCTTGGTAATAACCTCTACTGCCTGGAAGGGTCGGCAAACAGGGATTTGGGGCTGTGGGGCTTTGCATCTTTTGCGTGGCTTCACTGGAATTAAACACAGAACTGATGTGGGCTATTTAAGTGATTCATATTACTTGGTGTATTAAACTGAAAAATGTGTCAGGAAATAAAGCTGATAATTTTGAAAATACATCGCACTGATATCACAAAGCTGTGCAGTTCAACACAGATGCCTTGACATTTAGCTGAGCTAGTAATATGCCATTTGTGGATGGATGCTCATCTTTCATTTTTTTAAGGACAGGTGTCCTATGTGTCAGATTTAATCAGAGACAGATTCCTTCCTCAACCGTGACTGCAACAAAAACTCTTTTCTGCTTCATCATTTTCTTTCTCCATGGCTTCCTTTTGAGTTGTTTTTGTTTTGATGCTTGATATTCACATGACATTATACATGAGCAGATTGGTGTAAGACTGTGTACAAAAAGGCAAGCTACAAACTATGCCTGCAATGTAACAGCACATGGCAGACACAGCAAGTAGACACAATAGTCTCAGACAAGAGTGAATGGTATGTGTGTATCTGGCCTTTTAGCCTGAAAAACCACCTCAGGCTTTAAGGAAAGGGTTAATAGAGACAATGACAATTGACAGAGCTTCTCTGATCACCCCTGGGAACACCGGCTGTAAAAGTGGAATCATTCCTGAAGAGGAATCTGATGTATGATTAATGTTTATTCTGTAAAACCAAGGGTCCTGTGGGTTGTGTTGGCTTTTTATAGCTACATGGGAATATCAGGATAAGAGGTTTTTTGCAGAGCCAGGGAAATGCATTTCTATAAAAGGAAAGCAGTGCCTCCTTATAAAATCCAGTGCTGGATTGTGTTCTGGAGCCCTAGCTTAGCAGGACGTGTGCACTTAGGAAAATGTGTAAATGCAAACATACAACAATGTTGTGCCCGTGCCTAATCTCCACCTCAGGAGTGTCGGTGATTAGAAGAGGCCAGGGCAGTAACTGCCTGAGACCCTGAGGATGTAACTAATTAGTAGCAGCACGGAGAGTGTGAGCCTGCAGTTGGCAGAGCCACCTGATGCTGTAAACGGTCCTCTGATAATAAGATAAAGGGGGTGATAGCGTGTTGCTGAACTGTAAGGTGGAGCCTCCCGCAGTGGCTTTGTGGAGGCTCTGCCTGGTCTGCTGGGGATGCCCCGGCCGGCAGCTCCGCCCTGGGCACGGGCTGGCACACGTAGTGCTAGGCTGGGCTGCGCTCGTCCTTGGCAGCTCGTTCAAGGCATCGTTAACTCTGGGGCTGATGTGGGAGCGTGGCGCTTTGGGCTGTGTCTGGGTAGATGTGAGCAGTGCTGAGAGTCTGGTGTCATTTCAAAGCGAAATTCTCCCGGTTGGTTGTACTTCTATCAGCTTTTGAAAGTGAACTCCCGGACTTACTGCTTCTGTGCAAATCCTAATAGCCCGGTGGGGGGGATGCAGTGTGGACCAGACGAAGGATATTTAGCAGTAATGTCTCTGCGAGGCGGTTCAGTAAAACTTCAGAGGAACGAGATGGGGAGGTAACATCCTCTGTTGTGTTGTTTGCTTGCTGCTGGTTGGCTGGGAAGATCCGCCATGACGAGAAGACGAGCTATAAGGCTGTCCAGACGAGCGAAGAGGGGTCGTCGGCTTGCGAGTACCAGGGTCCGCTCATGGTGCTGGCCCAGAACTGCGCCGTCATGCACAACCTGCTGGGGCCAGCATGCATCTTCCTGAGGAAGGGCTTCGCAGAAAACAGGCTGCCTGTACGTAAGTTACACCCAGCCGGGCGAGACACGCACAAAGCCACGGGGACGTGAGCTGGGGATGCGGATCCGTCCCCACGCTCCGTCTGCGTGGAGCTCTGAAACCCCCAGCCCTGGGTCTCGAGCGTCCCGGCTCCAGCTCCAAGTGCAAATACAGTCACAGGTAAATGTCTAACCTGAAGGATGTGCAGATAGACCTGTGCCTAAACACCAAGAAAGTTGGATCTAAAAATGCAGCTATGGAAGAGAGATCCAAGCCTACACTCAAGTAACCATAATCACGTGGGCTCAGGAGGAGGTCTTAGGACTTCAGGACTTACATAATCATATGGACTCAGGAGGAGTCCAGTGCTCAAAGCAAGACCTCTCATTCCCAGAGGCTCAGATTAGCATTTAAGGCCTGAATAGCCACTTAAATGCAAATCAGGGCATTCATATTGGGAACAAGCTGTCCATATTTGATACTATCGTATCAGTTCACAGCGCACTAGTACCAGCAGAAATAAGCAGGCATCTGTCTCCTCACAGATACCCAAACACAATCTCTGGTGCATTGTCATACCCAGCCTGACACTGCAGCAGTCCCAGCCAATTAACCGAGGAACATCAGGCTGTCCTCATATTTGCAAATAGTGCCAGGCTACCAAATGCTATTACCCTCCCACACACACACAGAGATGAACAGCAAAACCACATCTATCCATTCAGTCACACCTATAGTAACTATGTGTTCATATACATCTAATGTGTGCATTTATATACAAACAATAAAAATACGTGCTTGTATGTAAATTAAAATGTATACACCTGGACATGTGAAATATAACTTAAACACACACCCCAGCATTGTGTCTTTAGAAGAACTAAAACATACTTATGCACTACTCCTACAGTAACATGAATCTAAAGACATACAGAAACATATGATTATCACGTCTTTTATGGATATGTAAGAGTGAATATGTGCATTGTCACATGTTCACAGGGCCTTCCATGTTCCTATGGTGAAACAAAGCTCACTCCAATTACCCGAGAACCAGAGTTTTCTTGCCTCTGTAAGAAACCTCTGTCTTACTTGTGAGTTGATGTGGTCATTTACAGCTGTAGGAGACACCTAGGTCTTTATTTCTGAAACCTCTTCTTCAACCAAAACCCCAAAAAAGAGTCTTTATATGTCATTATGAATCAAGGGGCTTTTCTTCTTCCTAACCTTTAGCCACTAAGTGATCACACAGTCTCTGTGCCAGGTCACTAAAACACAACACATATTCTCACGCAGGCAATCTTTCTGGCATGCACAGAGCTACTGTCACAGGAGATAGATCCAGCCCCCTAGCAGAAGGCTCACAGCTGGACAGGTATCCATCCTCCTTAGGCTGTGGAGTCTCATTGTACCCTAAGAAGTCCCCTAAGTGGGATTAGTGATGTCTCTGAGTACCCTGATGTAAAATAAGTCCATCTGATAAACAGCTTTACTTTTATTGACTCTCTGGATGAACAGGATTTATTGTGCATAGAACAGAAATAAATGAGGGTGAGCCCATTATGTATAATGGACTCTCTGGGGGTCACCTCTGCTCATACCTAGGATCTGAACTCTTGGAACAGTTTCATTCCTCTTCCCATATGCTCTCCAAAAGCTTTAGAGTGATTCAGCCCATTTCATCCCAAGCAATTTTACTCCTTTATCATTTTAGGGGATCTTCTTCCACATTTAAAACAGAAAGGTCTTCATGACGTTAGTTATCGCTTGAGTCAGATTTTTGGAGGGACATAAACCCTCCCCCTCCTTCTGCATTCGCAGTCGGTGGCTCTCTGATGGCGCAATCTGCATGTGCAAAGATACGCTCAGAGCCCTGCCAACACAAATGCCTTGGGGTGCAAAATTGGAGCCGGTGCTGAATCCTCCACCTCTGACATGTGTCAGTCATGTCGGCTGCAACGTGGTCTTCAGTGGGTGAGGAGGAGGATGGTCTTGTGACGACTGTGCTGGAGGAAGGCCCGGGCCCCACCCCAGCCACTCTGACAAGACTGGCGGCACCGCGGGTGAGTCACGGCACCCTTTGCACCGCGGCACAGGCGGTCATAGCCCTGCACCTGCTGTGTGCCCAGCCACGATCTCCAGGGGTTAATGGTTGCAATCTCTGGAATAGAGTGCACAAGGTGTTGGAACAGATCATGGGTGGTTTTCATGCGCTGTTTATCTAAGGCAGGAGGGCGATTATGGCTCCTGCATCCGGTCCAAGGAGTTTGAATTGTTTTATTACTTGGTGTTTATGAAAGCAGAACAAATGGGATGACATGTTTGAAAATACCAGGTCTGTGAAGGATGAAACAGCAGAGCCAGAGCGCCCCAGCAGTTCCATCCAGCACAGAGATGCCTCTGGGAAGGTTATGAGTGGCAAGCTGGTCATTTCTCTGGCACGGCCCCCTTTGCACAGACGTAAACCAGTGTGTGTCCTAGTTTGCTCTGCACGCTGAGCAGCTGCCATTAGAGTTTCCAGGGGAGCCTGTGGTTAAATAGCAAAGGATCATCCTTTTCAAACTGATCAAAGGCACTGTCTCCCGGGACGTATGATGAGGCTGGAGGACACCTGGAAGGCAAGGAGAAACTCTCCATGGTTGAGGGGGAAAGCTGAGAGTGAGACGACATAAGAAATCGTGTTTCTGTGTTTCCAAATCCTCAGATGTTTTGGATTTGCCTGGGAGCCATGAGAGGAATTAGAAAGGGCATTTAAACCAGAAAGCAGTGCATTTCCATGCTCATCTTTTCTTCCTGGTGCAGTGTTGGAATTTTCCTGTACTCTTTTATATCCTCCCTTTTCTTCCAAGAAACTCAAATTGGATGTTTGAAGTTGCAGTGTTTCCCGAACATGGTGAATCCTTGTCCTGTTTTGTTTGTAGATAACCTTGATGATGTATGTGTTGTGTGTCTGCTTTCATACCTGGTTTCAAAATGCTTGGATATGGAGTTGAGGCTGGGAGGAAGGGGGGAGTTCCTACCTTTTTGTGGGGACAAGACTGTAGGACATGTCACTGGGACATTGGCTGTAAGAGAGCTCATGGCTGTCACTGTCCTGCCAGAAGGACAGAGATCAAGCAGTGATTTGAGCAGATGATGGTATAGACCTGCTGATTACAGAGACTGCTTCCAGCTGTTTTGATCTGGCTGTGTCAGCGGGAGCTGCAGTGGAAATACAATCAGAGCTCTAGAGGAGATCACAACTGTTGCAGGGACAGAACCTGGTGCTGGGGAGCAATGTAGGAGCTTCACGGAGGTGCCAATAGTACATCAGATGGGGAGGCCGCACATATTGCTGTGTTGGCCCAGGTCTCTTCTGTTTTGAGGGAGCACCTGCCATCCCCCTGTCCAGCAGAGGAGAGGGAGAGGGGCTTCCACAGGTTAACACCCCTCCCGCTGAGGAGGAGAACTGGGAAGCCTTCCTAGATAGATGGTATTAAACATGTCATCACCTTCTTGTTTCTTCTCTCACTTTATGGCTTGTCCCAGAACTGTTTGTACCAACAAACAGCTATTTTGAAACTATGTTTGTGACAAACAAATGGCTTTAACATAATATGTTTTCTTTTTGCAGGATAGAGAACTGCGTCCAGAAGAAATTGAAGGTAAAATTTGTTGCTTCTTCTGTGTCCCCTTTCTCCCTGCCCAGTGAAAACCTACTGACTGGCCCCTCCAGGTTGGCCCCATGGGGTAGAATAATTTGGGGCAAACCAAGGGAGATGTTTACTGGAATAATTCCTGAAAACCCCAGCAAAAGAAATAATATGTAAAACTAGAAGAGTGCTGACTGTGAAGGAATTTGCATCTATTGCAGCTTCTTCAGGGTGGGAGGAAAAGTAAATAATGGGATATTGGCTATCAGGGAACTGCTGTCTCCTCCAGCTCCCAACAAACTCTTGTAGAGCATGGCACAACTGTCTGGCTCCAGGGAAGCTGTTCTATTTGCTGATCCCTACAGTCAGAGGTTTATAACACAGTGCAGGCGTAAAAGTTGGAAAAACTTACGAATTTCTGTTTCTTTATGAAGCACAGTTTAGCAATGAACCATTTATGACACAGTCCAGTCAAGCTTTTCTGTAAGGAATGGGTCAGCAGTGCTGCTGACAGAAGAACTTAACAGTGCTCCAGTCATTGCCTCTTTCCAGGGAGATGTGCTGGGAAAATACAGAGTATCTTAGGGAGTCTGGCCTCATAAAGTGCTGCTGGTTCTGGGGAGGTTTCTTGGAAAAGGTATTTCAGGCTGTCACTGACAATATTGTTCTTTTTGGATCTGTTCCCACAGAGTTAAGAGAAGCCTTTAAGGAGTTTGATAAAGACAAGGATGGGTTTATTAACTGCAGGGACCTGGGGAACTGCATGCGGACCATGGGCTACATGCCCACTGAGATGGAGCTAATAGAGCTCTCCCAGCAGATCAACATGAACCGTGAGTAATTCCCACCTGGCTCTACCTGCCTGTTGCTGCTGTGCCCTACATCACTGCCTCAGGCTCTCTCAGTTCCCTGCTGCCTCTTTTCCGTCCCGGTTCTTTTGGTTCTCATTTTCACTCCCTGTCATCTCCCCTGTTTCTTTGTGGTCCCAAGAAGCTGATGCCTTTGTTTTTGCTTATCGAAGGGACTGTGTGGACTGTGCTGTATATGGGAACAGTGAGTGGAAGGGTTGTCCTTCATACTTGTGCTGTCAAGTGTAAAGCTGCCCTTGATGCAGGCAGTCAGACACCGGTGCACAGGCTGTGTGTGCTGTCGTATTGAAGCTGTTGTCAGATGGTGTCAGAATGAAGGGAGAGCCTGGGAAGGTGGAGATGGTTTGGTCAGAGGGGTGGTGGATGGCTGTTCACTCTGCAGTGGTTGGTTGTGGATCTGTTGTGTGCCTGGGGATGGGCTGTGAGTGAGCTGTGCTGGCAGTGTCAGATGGGAGCATCTGCTGCAGTCATGGAAAGATGTGACAAACACATCCAATTCATTGTAACTGTGTTTGTGCCCCTTGTCTTTCACTGTCATTTTTGTCACCTCTCGTTTGTGGCAGTGCAGGGTCTCACCCTCAGCAAGGTGGGGAAAAGGATATTTGGTGCATGTTATTCCTGACATAGGAAGATGTTAAAAGGACAAGTTACTCGGTCAAGGGAAGGAAAACAGCTGCGACATAGGCACCCAGTCGCACACAAATGCGTCTGATAACCCTGGCACACAAGTGCTTGGGAATTTGAGAGTGTTACTGACAGCTTTCAGATAGGGCACTGACGAGTAAAAGAACTAATACAATGACTAAACAGTTGGACGCGCTTTAGCTGCTGTAATGGAGCAGGACTGCACTGCTGCAGGGCACTGCCCGGGCCACGCGGGCACGTCGTGCTGTGCCCTTGCCGTGCCCTTTGGCACAGGCGCAGCGCGGCGCTGCTGTAAGCACTGCAACGATCGAGCCTCTAATACGTGGTATGTGATGCCACAAGGATGTGACGCTCCATGGCTGCCTGATATGGGACAGCTTGGGCTCATTCTGCCTAGCCAATAATCCAGAACGCACAGTGTCAAACCACCTCTGCTTTTCCTTCCGCTGTCCCACACCCTCTGTGCTTTGCTTCCTGGAGAGCCAAGTGCTCTCTGGGGCACACAGAAGTGCAAAGTGAGTGCTGGGCATGGAGTTCTTACACACAATCTTTCATCTTGTCACAAGTGGGTGGCCACGTGGATTTTGAAGATTTTGTTGAGCTGATGGGACCAAAGCTGCTAGCAGAGACTGCAGACATGATTGGTGTAAAAGAGCTCCGCGATGCCTTCAGAGAGGTGAGTGCTCCCTCCCGCCTGCCCCCAGAGAGTGAGCAACAGGAGACAGGAAAGAGAGAACACCCCCTGGGGAAGAGAAGAGGAGAAAGAGAGAGCAGCACAGTGGAAAGACAGAGAAAGAGCCAAGCCAGGCATGGAATAAGGGAGGAGCAGAGAAAGTCACTAAGACAAGGGAACCTTTGAGGCAAAGAAGAGGAAAGCTGGTAAAGACACAGCAGTGAGGGGTTTCTGAGCAGAAAAGACAGACTGGATCCAAAAGGCACCCAAAGGAGGAAAAGGAGGAACACAGAAGGAAGGAAGAAAATACAGGGCACTCAGAAGCAGGACACCACAAAATCCAAACCAGAACAAGATCCGTTTCCATTAATTGTATTTCCCCCGCTGGTATTTTTCATGTTCTTGCAGTTTGACACCAATGGTGATGGGGAGATCAGCACCAGTGAGCTGCGAGAAGCCATGAAGAAGCTTCTAGGGCAGCAGGTGGGGCATCGGGATATCGAGGAGATCATCCGAGACGTGGATCTGAATGGAGACGGGCGTGTGGATTTTGAAGGTGAGAAGGGATCAGCCCTCGCTGCCCATCTGCTGTGCTGTGAGTTAGAGTTTCAGCTCAGAGGCTGAAGTGGAAGGGAAGATTTGCATGCTCGGGGCCCAGGTATCTGAAGTGTGGAGGAAAAAAATCAAATAGGATTTTTTTTTCTAGTCAGCTGAATTGTTCATTTGTGCATCATCTCTTGCTGCATCTCGGTTTCAGTTGGGTCTCCATAATTCTGGGGTGTTAAGAGATAGAACCTGTCACAGAGAAGCAGATTCTAGTGTACACATACTGTGGCAGCCTTCCCTTTATGAGGCATTTTCCTTTGTGTTAAATCTATTGCAAGAGCTGTGAAGGGACTGGATTGCTTTGGAGAATGCATTGCACCTTCCTTTTTGTCTGGCTCGCCTTGTTATCTGGGTTTATAGAGAATCTGTTTCTGTGCCTTTATGTCTTTATCTTCTGATGATCATGTGCCAGGTGTGCTCACTAAGACAGTAGATATCTGATCTACAGGTGTCATGTTAAATTCTAGAGATAATTCATTTGTTCTCACACTTTTCATGCCAGAAAGACTTGGAAAAATAAGAGTGGTTAGGCTACTATCCTAGCCATTAGCCATGGCAGGAGCAATATTAATAGTGCTCAGGGTTTCTGGCAAGGAAGCAGTTGATATCAGACAGCTAAGAAGATACAAGAGCTGGAAGGTGCGAGAGCATGCCAGGGTGTTTGTTTCCCTGGTGCAAATTCAGATGTCCCTTTGCAGTAAGGGTGAAGCACAGGAAATGCAGAATTAAAGTGAAATTGATGTAATTTTTTTGGCTCAGAGGCATTCGTGGGTCTCCTACATGACAAGGCGTCTCAGTCCTCAGGATTACTGAAGCCTCTGAGGGCTTTGAAAATGCTAAAAAACTGGAAGTGTCTCCCTAGAAAGTATCTGGTAGCTGCAGTTATTCTAATGCACTGGCTGATTACATGACAGTAGCTCTCCTTGTTTCCCACAGCTAAATTATGTTAGACAGCTAAAATACATGAAATGCTATCCCAGTATCATTTTCTCCGTGAGTTACTGCTTTAGTTGTCAAAGAAAAGCTCCATCAATGGAAAAGGAGAAGTCAAGGGGGTAATTTCCACTGCCCTCCTCTTTGCAGAGCCATTAGTTCCTCGTCAATTCAAGTGCAGAATGAAAACACATTTATATTTGATGGCATTTACACTCAATTTGAGCAATTGTAATTGACTTCACAAGCTGCAGGGCGGTCAAGAAATAGATCCAGGGTACCCTTACAGTTAACTTGTATCTTTAAAAGAACAAGAAGTCCTTCAGAGAAAACTTTACTCTGCAAAAACGCTGGTACCTACCAAAACTCTTGTGCTTTCCCACACTGGTGTCTCTGAAGTGGCAAGCTTATTAAGAATTCATACTGTGTTCCCAAGACTGTAAATCAAGGCTCCCTGAAGTTCCAGTGAAGGGAGACAACGCTTGCCATGGTGTCTCACAAAGAGTCGCTTGTGCAAACAAGACTGTACGTGGCTGGGAAGGAGTCCAAGGCAATGAACTGACCTGATAGAGGGATCTTATCACCATGTCTAGTGCAGGGATTAAAGCACATTTTGTGTGAGCTCTCAGGGCCGGTCACGGAGTGCACAGACCTGCTGGCAGCGTGGGGACTCCTGGTTTCACCCTGGCTGCCTGCTGTCTCCAGGGAACGAGAGCTGGGTTGGGGACTATGGGTGCCTTCTGCTTCAGGGCTGTCTTGTGTTGTTGGTTGCAGAGTTTGTTCGCATGATGTCCCGTTGAAGATTATTCTCAGCCTAAAGAAGAATCAGCACCTTAGAGAGGGCAGAAGAGGACCTAGATGGAGCATCTAGCCCCGATGTTCCTACCTGAAGGTTTATCGGCTGGCTGCAATTAGGACATTGCAAGATGACCTGCTGCTCCTCCCTCATGGTGGTCCCCATGCCCCTCCACCCTTTCACACTGTGAAAGACTTGCAACTTCCTACAACTGGAACCATTCCTTGGAGATGATTGCAGGAAACTGCAGAGCCAGGACTTGCCATGATGCTTTCATGGGATATTTGCAACTTTAGACTCCTCCTCCCCAGCTTTATTCTCCCACCAGCTGATGCAAAGCAAAAGCAGGAGAAATCCTCTTGGCTTGGTGGATGAGAGCAAAGCCATTGGGACTGGTGGCAGCCTCAGGGCGTGCTCTGCACTTCTTGGTTTCCCTTGGTGAACCGTGTCTGTGTTTGCTGTCTCTGTGTGTGTGTCTATCTGTGTGGAGTTATTTATGCTTCCCCAGCACTTATTTGCATCTCCTATGGTTATGTTTACTAAGAGTAAATTAAATACATGTCTTGCGGGGGGAAAGCGATAAATATGCACGTTGAAATGATGTGGAGCCTGGATGTCCCTGTGAGAGGTGGTGGCTGGGCTGGGAGAGAAGGGCTTGGGCACATGCACACACCAGTGTCTTCACCGGGGTCTGGAGGTCAGTCCTTGCCACAGGCAGGGCAGTCACTGCTGGCCACTAAGCCTGTGTCAGGACTCTGCCCTCTCTCCTGCTGTCTCCATGGCTCAGGGGCCTGGAGGTGCTTCACAGTGAGGGTCCCCATCCCTGCATCCCCTCCACTGGCACGGGGGCAGGTGAGAGCCTCTGTGGTACCATGGCAAAGGAGCAGTGGGAGAGAAGCCTCAGAAGGGAGCTGGGTGGGAGTGGGATAGGCAGCAATAGCCCCCCCTGACACTTTCAGACCATTTCAAACACAACTGTGAGCACATGTACAGTGGGGCGGTGCTGCCCTATCTGCAGCAGTGACCACAACAGCAGCCTCCAGGCCCTACCAGCTGCTTCCAGACACATCAGGTGCTTACCCTCCTTCCCCTTTCCCCATGACGCTCCCAACCTACCACTCCCTTCCCCTACTCTACCAGACCTATGGTTGTCCCCTTTCTCTATGCTGAGGCTCGCTCAGAAGTTGCCAGCACTAATTTCTTCTTGGCTTCAAAGGGCATCGTCATTGCTCTGTTTTCCTCAGTGTGACTGGGACCTGTTTCCTCTCTGTCTCTTTAATCCAACTAGAAGGTTAAGGACTAATGTCTTCCTGCTTCCTCCATCTCAAATCTTTCACTTCCCAGGTTCTCTTTCAAATTCTTGGGGTCCACAAATCCATATCCCAAAGGAGAATTTTCTCTTCTGTCTTTCTGTTGCTGTGCCAACCAGCATAGCTGCAGAGATGACTGATATCCCAGTAATGGAAAAACTGTGTTTCCTCCTATATTTGTGTATGTGTGTGTGTGTACTTGTGTTTGCACAGCTGTGTGCACTGGGAAAAGTTCGTGTGTGTGCAGGTAAAAACCAGGAGCGCAGGTGGGCACCGGGGAGTGCAGCAGCAGAAGAGTTTGTGTGCAAGTGGGTGTATGCAAACTATCTGTGTGTATCTATGGAGCTGGTCGCAGCTTAGAAATGCATGTGTGAGCCAAGAAATTGGAAAATGGATATTTACAGATCTCTACATTTACTGGCACAGCAGCTGTATTGTGATTAGGAGGTGAGGGTGATAAATGGAACGGAGTCCTGGTAAGTTATAAACGTGCTTAGGGTAACACTGGAGAGGCAGAGACCTGTGCAGGCTGGTGTCTGCCAAAGGGACTGCTGGTCCACAACCGCGCTGCACTTACAGTGGAGCCTGTTGAGGAAGGAGCTGCTTGTGCATGCAGAGGAGGAGGACGGCTGTGCTGCAGAGCTGTGCCTGCCCCTGGGGGCCATTGACAGCTCGGGGCACATGCTTTGTGCCACAGCCAGCGTACACAAGCCCAGCGGGCAATCAGAGGCCACCAGTGTGGTGGCTGCCTCTGCCTGCTCCTTCCCAGACTCTGCTCTGACCAGACGTGTCTTTTGCCCACAGAGTCAGATGGCAGGACACAGTCTTAATTTATTTAAAATGGTAAGCCCATTTCTAGAAGCTGCACTCATCCACAGTGCAGCATCACGGTGGGGATGTTCTCTGCAAACTACAGCCATTTTCACTCAGGCAGGTCCCTGTGTTTGCACCGTGGCAGAGCTGTGCTTCTCTTCCAGACACCAACACCAGGGGAAGCGTGGCTGCAGGACACCTTTGTGTCATTGCAGAGGCAGTCCTGGAGTCACAGCTACTTCTGAGGAAAGCTGAGTCTGCCAAATCATCTGCAGCTTCGTTCTGCCAGATCTCACCATGATACAGTGAACAGGTCAGACAAGGCAGGTCTCAAAAGCCTTCTTTTTTTTTTTCAGCAGAAACTCTTGCTGCCAGCCTGATTTTACTTTCACAACAAACCCCAAATAATCCTAGAGAGTTTTACTATTTTCTTGTGCAGACAGGGGCAGAGATTAAAGCTCCAGTCTAAATAATCTAATTCCAGAGATAATCCTTTCATTCTCATCTCCAATTTGCTACCAGGGAGGCTTCCAGAGAGCTCCACATGGCAGGGCACCTGAGCCCTGTAACCCCATGCTGTTCAGGAGGTGGTCCAAGCAGCGGGGCTGGCTTACAATGACTTCTTAGATGCCTCATTAGCCAGGAGGTCTGCTACTGACACACGTCTCTGTTGCTCCTTTTGGACATTCCAAATCCTGACCCCATTTTACAGCAGGAAATGGCTGATACCCAAAACCTGTGCCCCATGTCGCTTGTGAATGATCAGGGCTGCAGGTAGACCAGGCAGGACTGATCCAATGACTGAGTCATTTTGGCACAGCTGCCAGGGGACAGGGAGAGATCAAGGGATTGAGAAGACAACCCTGAGCCTTTCACTTGTAGGTTACTGGTGTAAATCCAGCCTGCATCAAGGGACTGACTGATGGCTCAGTGGATTAGCCTTTGACATCTGGGGTACAAGCTGGCATCAAGTTGCTGGTGCCTGCAAGTATCGATTTGGGGCAGCAGTGTAGGACATCACGGGCACAGGCCACACAGCATGTCTGCTGTCCTCTGCCAGGGACTGTGGACAGCCCACGATCCAGGGCTCCTGCCCCTGGATGAGCACAGTCACTGTCCCTGCTCATTGACTGCTGCTCAGTTAATCCCTCTTGCTTCATGATAGGCTGCTGATTCTTGGGAAATGATCACCCAGGCTAGTTACTGGAGAGGCAGAGTATTGCAGGTATTGCAATATTGCAGGTATTGCAGGTATTGCAATTCTCGGTGCCTTGCCCTCTCAAAAGGCTGAGTCCTCGGATGGAGGAGAAAGAGAGGGGTTTTCCCCTCTCTTCAAGGAGGGCAACTCTTCCTTTTCAAGGTAACTCTTCTCTTTTCAACGAAATGTTGCTGCTATTTGCCTGTGAGATGTGCAGGAGCCCCAGGAGCCCTCAACAAGGTCCCCAGGCTTGGCACATGCACAGAAGTCCCCGGTGACACTCCCAAGGCAGGGGATGAGCAGGGTTAGCTCCCAGCTGCCCTTATACACATCTGTGAATCTCCCTTCAGCTGAGGGACCTGTCTTGGTCATACGTAAACATTATCTAGTAAATCCCTTCATGTCAGAATTCCTGCTGATGGGCTCCTTGTGTCTGGGCTGAGCAGTTTGGTGGTGGGTTTGCAATGATGCCCCAGTTGCTGGCTGCACATGTGCCATTTTGTGTGTGTGTGTGAGACCCCTGTAAGCCCTGCTGAACCAGAGGGCAATGGGGCCACCTGCCTCAGCCCACCTGGGCCACACATGGCACTCAGTGGGACCCCTGCTGCCCTGGAGGGTTTCGGGACTGGAAATATGAGGATTCACACCCTTTGCTGTCTGTAACGTCTGCCCCAGCCATCCCTCGGCCTGCTGATGATTTACTCCATCCCTCTTCCCACTTCACTTTCATAGCTCGTGGCAGTCACCTGGTGACACACAAAGCGTTTATGTGCTTTGAAGTTGTGCTCCTGACCCGCGCGCATCGCAGTTTAAGCTGAGAGATTAGAGAGGATCGTCTGTAATCAGTACAAATGAGCTCTAACGAGGCCTCCCTCAGCCTCGCCAACTGGACAGCATTGTCCTGGCCACGGCTGCCTGCACTCCTTTGGTAACGGAACTTGGGGGACACCCAACAGGTCACAAACACAGCAGGGACATGGCAGATTAGCCTGGATTTTATCAGATGCTGCCAGGGCTGGGGTCTGTAGCACTGAGATGATTTGCCAGGAACCAGCTTGAGGTGGCTGAATCTGGAGAGGTGCTAAGCGTGCGCGTTTCACTCTACTTTTCTGGATGCGGTTTCCTAAGGCACCCTGTAGCTTCAGGAACCCCTTCCTGGCTGCAGTGCTGGCATGGGAACACAGCAGTGCCATTTCTGCCCTGGTCAGTTATATCACAAGACCAAGAGCTGATGTGACAGCAGCAGGAACATGTTCTGGGGCACACTCTGGCCTGGGGAGAACAGGCTGGGGAGCAGGGGGTAGGTGGTTACACCCCCCCCCAAACAGTTCACTTCTCCAAGGCTGTGGCTGGTTAAGAGGCCCCCAAGTGCATTACAAAAGCAACAAATCCATTTAATACTCGATCTGCAGCACCAAGTCTTTATTTCTAAAAGTAAATGCTTTGTAGCAGACTCAAATTAATAAAACATCACTGGGACTCAGGAGCAGCCGCTGCTAATGCAGCCGGTGCCTGGAGCACAGCCCCGAGGCCTGACCGGTGTCTGACGCCTCGAGGAGCACCGCGATCAGACAGAAGGGCAAACACAGATGCGAACATTGAGTTATTCGCTCCCCCGCCGTGCAGGGCCTGAGTTTCGTTCAACCGCCATCTGGGATGTCTCAGTCCAGCCCTCCTAAGAGAAGACCTTGCCAAGGGCCTCCAGAAAAAAAACCATGATCTTACATTCTCCTATGAAGAGCAGCTCAGGGAGCAGCCTCGCTGGCCGTGTCACGGTCACCTCCCCGCCTCCCCCTTCAGTGCCAGTTTCCTTCTCATGCAAGTTATTGCAGTCCAAGGCCGCCTGGCTCCTTACCGGGCGGGCGGCAGCTGCCTTCCCCCATCCTCCGTAGCAGCGCCGAACGGGAGAGCCGGCGCGTTCTACCGGGGCCGCGAACCAGGCCCGGGGGCCGCTGTTCAGAGCGCAGCGGGCACGGAGCTCCCGGCGGTACTCCCGCTGACCCGCTCCGCTCCCGGCCCCTTCCCCGAGCGCTCCGGGCCCGCTGCGCGCCGCCCGTTGCCCCGGCAACCCGCCGGCCGCGCTCCCCGCCGCCGCCCCGCCGTGTCCCCCGCTCCGCCGCGCTGGAGTCCCGCGATTGGCGGCGCCGAGGGGCGGGCTCTGCCCTGGCGGCGGGCGCTCGGGGCAGCTCGCCGGGCTGTCCCCGCTGCGGACACCGCTGGGAAGCCCCGTCCGCCTGTGCCGCTCCGTTCCGCGGAGCCGGTTCCCCCTCGCTCCCGCCCCGCGCCCCCGGCCCGCAGGGACCCGCTCCCGCCGCTCAGCCCGGCCCGCCCGCCGCCACCGCCCATTGGCCCGCCGCCTCATGAATATGCAAATACACGCCGGCGGCCGCCCAATGGCGGGCGGGCAGTGATTTAATATTCGCGGTGCAGCGCGGGGATTGGCTGGAGCGTGCCCCGCCCCGGCAGCGGGGCAGGCCGCCCCCTGTCGGCGGCAGGAAGGGGCGGGCGCGGCGCTGGGAGCGCGACATGGTGGGCGCCGGTGTGCGCGGGGCGCCGCTGCCGCCCGGGCTGCTGCTGCTGCCGCCGCTGCTGCTGCTGCTGCGGGGCGCGGCGGGCGGCATCGCCGACAGCGTCGTCTGGGCCGTCAACGCGGGCGGCGATGCCCACGTGGACGTGAACGGCATCCACTTCCGCAAGGACCCGCTCGAGGGCCGCGTGGGCCGAGGTGAGGGCGGGGGGACGCGCCGGGGGCGCGGGGGGGTTGTCAGCGGGGCTCTCCGCGGGGTCCCGCTCCGCCGGCGCGGTGTGGTCCCGCCGTGCCAGCGGGGTGCGGGACCCGCGTGCTGCCGGCCCGCGGCGGAGCGGGGGGTGTTCCCGCAGCGCGGCGGGGGCTCCGCTCCTGCGGCCGCCCGGGGACGGCGGGGGCCCGCGGGGAGCGCCCGCACTTGTCACCCGCGGGACCGCGGCCACCCCCGTCCTCCCGCCGGGCCCAGCCGGGGCCGCGTCCCCCGTCCCCGCGGGACCGGGCCCCCCGAGGCGGCGGGGTGAGCCTTGCGGGATGAACCCCGCGGGATGGTGTCCTCAGGCTGCGGGGTTGTGTAATGCCGTGGGGGGAAGTGGCTCCGCGCGGGCTTGGAATGGGATTTCGGCTGGAAGGGCTGCCAGCCTGGGCGCGTGCGGCCGCCGGGATCCTTCTTTCTCCCGTTTTCCGCTGAACAGCCCGGGTTCCACAGCAGGACCTGCCGGTTCGCAGCCAGCCCGCAGCAAGCACCTTGCAGTGAGAACACGCTTTGCCCGCCCTCCGCAGCCGGGTCCGGATCGCTGGCCGTGCGGGCTGGTGGTTGCAGCGTTGTGGTCCTGCTGGGCCCGGGTAGGGGGAAGGTGCAGCTGGCTGGTCTGCTCCATGCCCCAGTCCTGGCAGGGTGTTCAAGGGCAGGGATACAAGCAGAGGTAGAGGCAGATGGGATATCATCAGCTGCTCTAGCTACTGATCAGTGAAATCTTCACTCTACCAGTTAGGACAGGATGTAGAAGTGATACTGCACTTGGGTTACCTTTTCTTACTTCCTTTGAAACCACTCCAGTTGTATGAATCTTGCATGTTTCTGATAGTCGCTGCACCAAAACTTAGTTGATTCACACATATATAAAAAGTTAGCTGTGCTGAGCTGCTCTGCAGTCATTTTCAGGTGGAGTGTGGAGAAGATGTTGACTTTTGAGTCTAACCTTCACTGCTTCCATTAGGATGGTGAGGATTTTCCTGTGATATACGGCTGGAACTGCTATTGCTTACCCTGCATGAGTGCTATCCCAAATGGAGAGCCTTTTGGGCCTAGTGGATACAGGGGAGGTTACATTTAAGTTCTAATATGGTTTGTTTTTCACACTCATGGAAGCTGGCACCCTAGTTGCACGAGGTGCCCTGACTGCTGTAGGTCAGCTTCCCATCATAAACTTCTCACATGTGTGACTTGAATGTCCTTGTGGACTGGAACAACTTAGTTCTGAGTTGAGGAGAAAAAAGGGTTTTTCTCAAGCACATTGTGACATGTTCTTCCTTTGGGGAAAGCCTGTGGTGTCTCCTCTGCACAGCAGGCTGTTGCAGTAATTCTGCTTCAGCTAGTGGTGCCAGGCACAGTGAAGACTTTACCCCTTTGAGCTCTCAGCTGCATTTCCCTCAGTGGCTTTTTATTGCACCATTGTTCGTTTGCTCTGGATCCCTCTGTGTTGATAGGCATGTAATGGCTTCAGCAGAAATATATGGCTGACTGGGAGGAAATGACCTAGGGATAGTAATTCTGGGCTGTCCTGCCTCTGGGCAAATTAAAACCTTTTTTTTTTTCAAGGCTCAGTTCAGCCACTGTGCCCTGAAGGACTGAATGTGCTGATGGCAATTACGGAATTAGGCAGGTGCCAGGCGTAGTTGAGTTACAGCTTGATGGGCACTGCTTGCTCCCGGTGAGCACCCAGCCTGCTGTAAAACCCAGCTCGGCTCCACAGCTCTGTCAGCAGGGCTCTGACACGCAGGTGACAGGTCTTCCTCTCCAGTTACCTTCTTGGCTATTAAAGGACTTGCTTCTGGTGCAGGCTTTCCCCTAATAGAAGCTGACTTCTGTGGAGTCCTTGGTTCGCTGTCACTGTAATCTGTAGCTGGCCAGAAATACCTGTGTGGGAGGACAGGCTAAACTTTTCACCCTCTGTATTTCTGGTGATTAGAGTGTTCAGTCCTTGCGCCGAGGTTCGAGCGGTAAAGAGAAGCGGACGATCGCCTGAACAGCTCTGTGTGAAACAGGAGACTGAGAACTGGCATTAATTTCCTCTCACTCGTTTGCATTGGCTCCGTCTTTGGCAACGTGCTCTGGGTTACTAGTTCTTGCTTTGTCTTGGCCAGTGCAGTGTCTGTTCCCATGGAAATGGGGGTGGAAGTGGTAAGTGTCAGCAGAGAACTTCGTCTGGATCAACTTCTCCTGCCTCAGGTGCCAGTGGGCAGATGGTGTCCACGGTTTTCCCTCCTGCCCCTGCTTTGCTGGGGAGTCATTGGACTTGCAGCTCTGGAGGCATTGCATCAGTTTGCATTTGTACAGTAACCCTGACACAATAAAATGCCGAGTTGAGTTAAAGTCTTCTGGGGGCTGCTCTAGACATGGTGAAACAATGAGTGAGAAGAGGCAAATTTTAAGATTTCTGTTAATTTGTCAGTTATTGTCCTGTTTAGGAATGTTGTTTGAGCCCTTCTTGAGGGGCTGTTCAGGTGGCTGCAGACAGCATCCGTTTCACTGGGTGGCTCTGAGAACAGCAGCTGTTAGAGTTCTTGGTGCTCTTGAAACCCTTGTGTGTCTTGCTTCCTTCTTCCTGTCTTCAGGCTGACAGTATTGCGGCGCTGTGATGAGAAGAAAGGGTGTTGTAAGATGCCTATTGCTTTTCACACTTCCGCCATCCCCTAGGTTTTCACTTGAGGGGGATGAGTCTCTAAAACCTGATGCCATCAACTGCTACCTTCAAATCTGTTGTATCGATGAGTCAAGTCAGTCCTGTACCCACTGTTTTTGTTTTCTACTCAGAGTTTGCGATTTGAAAATACCACAAAAATATTCTAGGTGTTTTTCCTCTTAGGAACAAGAGCCAATGGCCAAGTCCTTTGGTTTTGTGCACTGTCTGTGAAACAGGCTCTTCTTTCTGAAATGGTGCAAGTGAGTTTACTTTGTCTGGAATTGCAGCAGGTCCAGATCTGTTTTCCTGTGGGGCTGGTGTTCCGGGGCTTTGGCTCCCTCTGCTTCTGCTCCAGTAGTGCCGCCATCTGGTCTGAGCAAGGAGGGGAGACAGGTCTGACAAGGGTGCAAGTGCCACTTGTGGAGTTAAGCACTTGAGAGTATATAAGGTGTCTCTTCCATGTGCCTCAGAAATTAACCCCTCCTCTCACTCTTTTGTGCTTGAAACCCAGCTTCTGACTACGGGATGAAGCTGCCAATCCTGCGGTCCAACGCGGAAGACCAGATTCTGTACCAGACCGAGCGCTACAACGAGGAAACCTTTGGCTATGAAGTTCCCATCAAAGAGGAGGGCGACTATGTGCTGGTGTTGAAGTTTGCAGAGGTCTACTTTGCCCAGTCTCAACAGAAGGTAAGCAACAGCTCCTGTGTGTCTCTGATGTGAGTTCCTGGCTATGGCTGTGTGCGCTCAGGTTGCCTCTGCTGCTTTGCATGCTGGAGGAAGGAGTGAAGTAAGGCACTGATAGTTAACTTAGATCCTAGAGATCCTAGACCTCTCAGGGGCTCTGAAACTTTAGAGCTCTCTCCCACATTCCAGCTATACAGTCAGACTGGAAAACTGCATTTCAAAGCATTCAAAAAACCATGTCCAACTAAACATAACTAGCATTAGAGTTTTACGACCTGTTTAAGCCGTGCTGGCTTTGAAGAGTTTTTTTACCTTTTTCCTGAACGCTTGTTCCTGCCGTGACAGCACGGTTTTGTTGGAGGAAGTATTGCACAGATTGAAGCAGGGAGGTGATCTGGAACCTACTCAAAACAATTTTTACGAATGAAATAAGACTCGATACTGGTTCAGTCTGATCCTGAAAGCACAGAATTAAATTCACCCTCTTTATTGCTCATGTCCACTTTTGAAATACCTCGTGTACAGAGGTGGAAACAGAAGCACAGAGAACTCAAAGCCCTGTGATAAATTGGGGTAGGAGTGGTTTGTGTAATAGCCTGTCTTCCCTCTGACTCCATCAGCTTCTTTAGAGCTGATCTCCTTAAGCACTGTACTGCCTTCCTGCCAGAGAGGTATTTCAGGGAACAGAACTGGTGGGGCTGGCTTACAGAACGGATGCAAAAAGCAGCCTCAGATTAAACTGAAGGGTTGAGGCATCTTTGGTTCCTCTTCCTTGATGTGGTTCTGCTGGGATTCCCCAGGTGCTGAGTGAAGTTTGAGTCATTGCAGCCCTGAGGAGGACTTTCACTATGAATTCACAGATGTGGTTAGCAGTTAAACATTTTACCTCCTTCAAACCCTGTGTTCTTCACCAGCTTGTTTCCTCTTCTCCGTTCTGCTGCAGGCTGTTAGTTAGAAATGGCTTCACTCCTTAGGGTGTGGTGTGCCACAGCCACCCCAGGGTGGTAGGAACAGGTCCTCAGGCAGGAGGTGGAAAGAAAGTTGTGAAAGAAAAGGATGAATAAACCAGAGTAAAACTGTTCCGTCCTTAGTTCAGAACAGCAGATGTAGTGGGTATTTTAAAAGGAGGAGGCAGGTTTCAGGGTGTTTGAAAGCAATGTTAGTGCTTCAGTGTCTCTACCTGGCTGCTTTGGGCTCTGAATCCTTCCCGAGGGAGTGGGGCAGTGCATGTTACAATGCTTTCAGGTCCTGGGTGCATAACAGAGAGAGACCTTTCCTGTTCTGTTCCAGTTTCAGCTGTCACGTGCCCAAATCTGTTCTGACTCCCTGTCATTTCTTTCACCCTGAAGGTATTTGATGTTCGCTTGAATGGCCACGTGGTGGTGAAAGACTTGGACATTTTTGACAGAGTTGGACACAGCACAGCTCACGATGAGATCATTCCCATGAGTATCAAAAAGGGGAAACTGAGTGTCCAGGGGGAGGTTTCCACGTTCACGGGGAAGCTCCACATTGAGTTTGTAAAGGTAATAACGCTTTCCAGGGCAGAGCCCTGATCTTCCCTTTCCCCTTGTTCCCCAGCTGTGTGGTGCAGCTGTGTGCTGGAGGAGAGACGGCGGCAGGTGGGGAGACCATTTCTTGCCTCAGAGCTGCAGCGCTGACTGCTGCCTTTGCTTTCTCTAGGGCTACTATGACAATCCAAAAATCTGTGCCCTATACATCCTGCAAGGAACAGTGGAAGGTAAGCACAGTTTTCGAGCCAGAAGGCTCTTCCCCCTTGGAGAGCAGCCTGTTGCTTCTCAGACTATGAGATCATAGCTCTTGCTGACCCACATCTGCCAAAATTGTTTCTCTCTCAGTGAGTTCCCACAGAGTGCAGTTGCGGAGTGAAGTAGGTGTGTAATGTCCTCGTTCTCCTCCAAGTCGCAAATTGTGTCATTTTGGAATGAGAAAAATCAGTTTGTTTTGGAACTTCCTGTATATGGGGAAGAGAAGAGAACACATCTGGTCAGTCTCAGCTTATAACTGCAGATACATTCCCTCTGGCATTGGATGTCAGCAGCAGCCCTGCAGACAAGTCATTTACAGAGTTCTTTTAGCTAGTAGTTAAGTGTTTCTTACCTGGAGCTTTGTTTTGCCTTCTCAGCTCGAGGACAAGGCAGTGTTTTCTTGCCAGGTATCAGATCCGCTGGATAGCAGTGGAGAGTGCTAGAAAAGTTCTCGTTCTTCCATCACCCTCTTTGTAAGTGTGCTGGACTGGAAGCCCCTCTGGCTCCCAAACAGGGGGCGTTTAGGACCCCTCTCACCAAACCATCACTTTGCTTTACTGTTAGTCAGAGATTTCCAGGTGCTGCTGAAGATTTGGTGAGAACCTTGTGGCCAGGTGGCACTTTGCTGTGTGGGGCACCTGCAGGTCAGGCCCCAAGCTCAGAGGGCTGTATTTGAGTGGGGTAGGACCATGTTGCTCTGGTAGCTCTGGGGTTGCAATGATGTGGGGTAGGACTGTTCATGGGAAGGGTTTCCCATTTCCTGTTTGCACCTGTGTCTGCTGGTCCTGCAGGCAGCAGGTGCTTGTTCTTGCTTCTTCCCTGAGCAGCAGCAGTATCTGGCTGTGTGCTCTGAGTGTGCTTTTGTGCATTAACTTCTCTGTGTGACACCTGGATGGGGTGGAAGGATGTAGTTTCTTTTGCAGACTGGATCTTTGGATGCTCTTACCTCACGGAGGAAGGAAACAGTGGTGTGATCCTCTGTGAGGGAGGATGCTCCTGTCTTCTGGGGTGTTCTGGTTGTGGTTTCAGTGTGGTGTCAGGTGCCCTCTTGCCTGGCCATTCGTGTTGGATCAGGGAGAGGGGAAGGAAGGGAGTGTCTCTAGTGATCTCCCAATTCACATCCTGCCTCACTGCAACCTTTTGTCTTGTCCAACAGATGTCCCAAAGCTGCAGCCGCACCCCGGTCTGGAGAAAAAAGAGGAGGATGATGACGAAGATGAGTATGACGATGGCTCCAGTGTCAAAAAACAGGCAAATAAGAACCGGGTTCAGTCAGGCCCACGCACACCAAACCCCTATGCCTCGGACAACAGCAGCCTCATGTTTCCTATACTGGTGGCCTTTGGTGTCTTCATTCCTACCCTCTTCTGCCTCTGCCGGTTGTGAGAGCAGGCCCCACAGTGCATCAGCCCAGGGGCTGGGAGGGAAGGAGTTGGACCAAACACGGTTGCTTTCAATTTCTCCATATTGTTCATAATTTAAGGAAAAAAAAAAAAAGAAAAAAAAGATGATTCATTTGGAATGAATAGCAATGAATAGCAGGTCCAGGTAAGAGGGAGCTTACCTTCCCCCTGCCAGCAAGCAGCAAGGCCCTCGCCTTCCCCTTCGCACCATGTGCAGGCTCAAATTCTCCCTGGGGCATCCAAGAGTGAACTGAGTCCTGGCTGGCTGTGTTTTGGGCTGTTGAAAGCTGATGCTACCAGTCCTGGGCCACTTCCCACACTGAGGGATAGCAATGTGCTGCGAGATCTCTGCCTTTACTGGGTGGAATACGGTTCCTTAATCAGGGAAGCAGCTCTTAAAACAAGGCCTGGCTACACGTCCAGGAGCGTGGAAGTGTTGTGGTGCTGTTGGGTGTCAAACAACTGTGGAGAACAGAGCCTGGCTCGGCACCTCCCTCAGTGTGTGCCGCACACTGTATGGTACTCGCCTGCCTGAAGATCCCAAGACTCCAGCTCTCCACCCAGCCTCCGTGGAGACAGTCCCCTCCAAGGACTGCGAGCTGCGCCAGGAGCAGAGGGATTTATCAGGCCTGATTTGCTGCACCGGTTGGGAGAGACTTTCCTAGTTTGGCAGTTGCAATGTCTGTTCCATCGCAGAGGGTTTCTGCTGTAGCCTGCGAGAGGCTGACGTTGTTGGCGTCTGATCAGATGCACTTGTTTTCTGTATTGATTATTGATTATGGCTTTTGTTTCCTTTAATATCCTTTTATTTTTGAAGGTTTTGTTTCAAGCCCAGTTCCTTGTTTTGCCCTTTCTAGCAAGTGACCTCTCCTTTGGAAGAAGCTGAAAATCAGATGACCTAGAGAGGAACCTGGTCAGGGACTTGTCCCTTGACCTTCCTACGGGTTAGCTCCCTTCTCCATGACTCTGAACAACCTGTGCCGTAGGACAGAGCAGAGCAACCTGGTGGATGCTCCCTATGAGCTCTCATTCCCTGTGCAGGGATCAGGCCTCCCTGCAGCAGTGAGAAGTGGAGCCTGGTCAGTGTTTACAGTGAGCTTGGCCTTGTGCATATCCAGGCAGCGTAGCAAAGGGGCAGATGTCCAGCATTTCAGTCCTGGAGAGCAAGGTGCTTTGTTGCCATCCAGAGATCTGAAAGTGAGCAGAACACTGGAGAAAAGGTCACCTGGTTTCCCCAGGGATATTCCTGCAAGAGGCTTTTGTTTCCACATGCAGAGCCTGTGCCTGCCTGACAAAGGCTGAGCAAAGTGAAAGCTGCTGCTGCTCCTGCTGATCCAGAGCTGCAGGCCCCGAGGAGCTGCCTTCCCATGGTTTTGGCCTCCAACATGTTGAGCGTTTCTGGCTGGCAGGAGGGAGATGTTCTGGGCTGGAACGGGATCTGTCCCAGGCGGGATCGGGTCCTTGTGGGTCAGCTTGGATGCTGCAGAGCTCACAGAACGCTTTACCTCACGCTCTCTCCATTGTCCTCAGAAGTGTTCTGTCTTTGCCCGGAGCAGTGGCACTGAGCAGTGACCTCCATGCTGCTCTGCCTCTCTGGGCCTGCGTTTTCCCAGCAGTTGTTCCTGGGTTTGATCCCCTGCAGTGGCTCAGCCTTTGTTTGAGCTGAGCAGGGTCAGCCGAATTGCGTTGTTTCTGGAAAGGGACCTGGAGGAGCAGCCTTTTCTGTTCTGCTGGGCCCAGGCAGCTGAAGCCTTCGCTTCCTCCTCACCCTCAAGCTGTGATAGGAGCTGTCAGCTCAGGGGCTTCAGGCTGAGAGCTGGGGGAGGTGACAAAGTGCTGCTCTCTGCATCAGTGCCACTGAACCTTCTCTGATCACACACATCACTGCTATAGGCCTGACCCTAATTCTGTCTCTGTGAGCTGAAAAGCAAGCAGGATCTTAATTATCTTCTCTCCAACTGCATAAATGTCAACAGCCAGTTTGGGAGAATCAAGAGTCCCTGCCCCAGTAAGAGGGGAAGGCAGGCTTTAAGGAGAGCAAATCTTAAACCTTAGGATGAAAAGGTGGTAAGCTTGAAGTGTTCTGCTTCATTTTCTAGCTGCTGTTAAAATCCTAATACTTATAAAACTCATAAAATACAAGCTCTGTTTTGTTCGGTGACAGCGCCTGCAGGGATTCTCCAGCATTTTTGGGATGCTCTAACTGGAGCACAGAGACATTTAGATCTTTATCAGTTTTGAGAAGCATGAACTGCGCTGATTTGTTAAGCAAAGAACACGGAGTTGAAAACAGGCGTCTCTGTAAGGAGCTACTCTCCTCCAGGCCTTTTGGGTTGCATTTTATTTGAGCATCCTTGCAGCAAGGAATCACTCAGCTTCTTGTGGCTCAGCCAGTGATCTCTCTACCTTGCCTGGCATGGGAAAGGGGGTGTGCATTTAGATGTGCAAAAGTTGGAGACAAGTCTTCTGGGATAGTTTATCCCAGCCTTTCCCTGCAGCTAGGGCATCCATTTGGTGCCATCAGCTGCCCCAAGGCAGAGCTGTGCAGTGTGGTGTTGTGTTCCAGTTGCTCAGTTTAAATGAATCTGTCTTATTTGAATAAGAATAGGGGGAGGGAATAGTTCATGGCTTCAATTTAGTTGTTTTGACTCTGGTTTTATGCATCTTTGTCACTCCCAAGCTGGTGTCTGGGTGGTTCCTGACCCTGTTAAGGTGCTATGAGCAGTTTCCTTGTTGATCCATCCCCTCCTGACAGGTTTGCCTTGAAGGAGCCTTCAAACAAGGTGTGTGGGAGCACAGAGGGTGGTAGAGGGTGGCCAGTCGGCACCTTGCTTGGAATGGTGTAGTCTGGCTCCCCTTGCTATCTCCGTCTAGTATCTGCAAGCCAGATAAATGGGTCTTGAGCATGGAAAGAAAAAGTTGGGGCTGTCTGTAGCTTTCCAGAACGGGTGTTTGAGGGAATATCCGAGACACAGTTTTAAGTGAGGCAGGTTAGAGACAAGCCTGTTTGTGCTGATTCCTCCCACCAGCAGCAGGCACGTGGAGCCCAGCAGTGTGGGGAGCTGGGTCAGAACAGACCTGGCTTGATTCATGTTGTGTAGAGAGGGGCAGATAAGGCAATTTTAATAAAGCTTCCACTTAAAGGGCAAATGACACCTTTGATCATGTTTGGGGCCTGGATGCAGTCTCAGTGTGGTGGTTTCAAAGCCTTTTTTAATTGCCCCGTCAGCCCCTCCTTTAAGCCAGGACCTTTTACCCTGCTGTGCTGTAACTAAACATCTCTGACCCTTTTGAGTGTCCCGGGTGGCAGTGAGCAGAAACCCAAATGAATTCCCTTCTCTTTTTGGTGCCTTTGTCTCAGGCTTTGAATAAAAGTCTATTTGAAGGAGCTTCTTTTTTTTTTTAAGGAGCTTCTGAGTTTTTTTCTTTTTCCCCAAGGGACAGATATTCCCTGCCCTTGAGATCAGCTGGGGTCTGTCTCCCTGTCCCTGGATGCCACCTCTGGAGGTCACAGCTGAAGCAGAGAACTGTGAACAAATATCTTTGTTTCCAGCCCTTGAGGTCAATGGAAGAAAAGCCTAACAGGCGATAGAAGAACTGGAAGAGCTCCTTCAGGTCCCAGAAATCTCCTGAAGGCAGGATGGAGAACTTCCAGACAGTCTGGTGCCTGTGTGTCTGTGCAGTTCAGAGCTGAGTGAGTCATGGCTGGGTCCTGGTGCTTACAGCTTCTGGGTACAGGGGGAGGCTTGGGGGGTCCTGCGCCCCAGATTTATTTGGTGAGGTCTTGCCATGTGCTGTTCAGGTCTGAACAGAGAGCAGGGACTTGTACTTTGTCCCTTGGCCTTCCCTAAGTTGAAATGGGATTGCAACAGCCAGGGAAGTGTCTTGATATGGGAACTCTGGGCTGGACAGGCCTGTTGCTGATAGAAAACGGTAGCAGGAGGGAGAGGACCATCAGAGCAGGTTCAGCCCTCGTCGTGAGACAGATACCGAGCAGCTGCAAAGTACCAAATGTTTCAGGCTCTGTTTGGTGCTCAAATGTGGGAGAGATCCGTCTGCTTCTTGCACTTATGGCGAGGAGGGAAATACCCTTGCTGAAAATCCCAGGGAAGTGGGAGCTGGCCCAGCACTGAGCTAATTTACCTACTGGCACTTCTGCATCTCCACAACAAATGCCAAAGCCTAATACAATTCAAGGATACCCTTTTACCGTCAGCCTGGTTCCACCAGTCTGTCCTCACCGGCTGGTCCCAAATAGGCTCACAAGAGTGTTCTCAAACGGCACAAACACCCCAGGCTGGAGCTGGGAGGGCTCAGGATCGTGATCATGACTGGGCCTCCTGTGCTGCACCTCTGCTTCGCGCTGCCCAGCGGGTCTGGGGCACGTGCACTCATCTTGGATCCAAAGGGTTTGTCCCAGGAGTGTGGTAGCATTGGAAGGTGCTGGGCTGGATGGGAGAGGTGAAAGCAGGTCCATGTCTTCCGGGACTCTGGTTGCTCAGAGTTTATTGCTGTATATTAAATACTATTTTTGAAGATTGAGGGGAAGATGAGGGAGGGGGAGGGATGTGACGATGCTGTCTCCAGTCTGATCAGTGGGATGCTCCTGCAGGTTATTGATAGGTTTTGATATTTTTTTTGGTTTTGTTTTGTTTCTCAAAAAGTGCTTTATTAAAAAAAAAAAGAAAAAATTATCAACAAAACCTGCTTTCCTCCCTCCTAGAAACAGTGCTGGCTGATTATAAAATGTGAATAATCTTTTGGAAACATCAAAGGTCTCTGCTAAAGAGCTTGTGTGATGGAGATTTGAAGGCGAGGCAAAGTACAGCTTGAACCAGTTCTTAACTGGGGAGAGTGTGAATCCAGGAAATGCAGGATCTCTGCCCTGGAGTTGTTCCCAGTCACTTGTAAGGGGGATGTGTTTTCCTGTGCTGCCATGGCTGTTCTGTCACACCGTGGCAGTGCCTGTGCTGGGGTGCTAGAGCAAAGCAGTGGCTGGAAACTCGCTGGCAAGTGAGGGCTTGAATTTTTTGTGGTTTCCTCTGGGGCTTTGTGTCTTCAGAGCTGCTGGTAAAGCAGCCCCAGAGCCTGTGAGAGCAGAGGCAGGATTTGTGTTCGTGGCAGGAGGCAGTAGCCAGGACTGTGAGAGGTGACAGTGGTGTTTGGGTCCCATCAATGCAGCACTTTTAGCACTGGCAGATGGTCCCACCACTCCACGGTGCCTGGCTGGGGATGTGTGGAAGTAACCCATAGCCTTGGCATTAAGGACACATCACAAACTACGTAAAGCTGCAGGTCTAAGAGTTACCTGTAAAGGCCAAAGCAGCATGGGGAAAGATCCCCATCTGTGTCTGTCACCAGGGTTTTAAAGGAGGATTTTTTTATTTTACTGTCCATTGCTTTGTGTTATAACAACTTGCAGTGACACTTTTTTAGTTTGTTTTGCAGCGAGCTTGGGCCCTGGGTGAAAAGCACAGATACCTATTTCTGATCGCATTGGCTTTGCAGGGACTAGTTTGGGGGGAAAGATGGGTGTGGGGGTGGGTTATTTTATTTTTGGTACACGGTAGCAGTTTTATTTTTTAATTTCCCCAGGATGTTTGGTTGAGGGAATGTTCTGAAGTCTACTGTCTGGCAGTTTAACCAGCAGTGTGCTAAAGGAAAATAAACAAAATTATATTGTCACTTGGATGAGATGGTACCTTTATTTTGGTGGTGGGGGCAGAAGAGCCCCCTCTGGTTTTTACACTCAGAGCCTCTCCTTGACACTGCCTCTGGCATAGCCCTGGTGTTGGCACAGCCCTGGTGTTCTCTTGCCAGTAATTTTGGGCGATTAAGTGCAAGTTGAATGGTACAACATCCTGTTAAAAGTGCTGATGCAGACCTTGTTGCTTCCTGCTCAGGTCAGGAGCACCAGAGATGTAATCTGCCTTCTGGGGCTTTGCAAGCTGCCCCCATTTCAGCTTGAAACCACATCAGAGGTGGACAGGAGGAGCTGGAGCAAAGAGAAGGCAGCACCTTTGTGCTCTAGGTGCCTGATCTTGGGGTACAAGGGGCTCTAGCCCCATGCAGAGCAGCTGCTCTTCCAGACAGCCTGGGTGTGCCTCTCCCAGGGCACAGGAGGGAAGGACCAACCCCATGCAGTGAGGAGGATTTAGGAGCATTGGCTGGGCAGGCTTTTGTGAAATAGCTTTCGGTTTGCAGTAGGTGTGTGCTGCTCACAAGCAGCAGCAAACATCACTAAGCACTGCTCTAAATGTGCTTCTGGTCACCAGAGTGTATTCAGTGTTGGCTGGAGACTGAAAAGAGGATGCAGATGTTTCTTGCTCTTGCCCCAGTTCCCCAAAGGGCTGGAGATGACTCTTAGCAGCTCTTGTGTGCCTACTGGGGGCTGGTGGGCTGCCCCTCTTTGGGAGGAAATGCATCCTTTCCTCCGTGTGATGCTCCTGTGAGTCACTCCAGGTGGGACCTCCCCAGTCCCTCCCACCAGGCTCAGGAGGCTCGTCCGGGGTCTGCCGCTGTCGGCTCGGTGCGTGCTCACCTGGGGTGGGTGGCAGTGGCACAGCCGGGAGTCTCCTGACCCAGGAGACCCTTCCCGTGGCACAGGGAGGTGTCACTGCCCCACTCCCCAGGCCCGGGCAGCAGGGGGGTGTCACTCCATGGCATCCCCGTCCTGACACCGTGCCGGCTCCCCGAGAAGTGCCCTAAACAGCCCGTCCCGTAACCACAGCGGGGCTCTCCGTGAGCACCGGCCGTGCTTTCACCACCGCGGTGATGCCCGGCTCCCCAGGCAGGAGCGGGGGCTGGCCGCCGGCGGCGGGGCAGCTGGAGCGGGGCTGGTTTTGTTTGTTCCTTGTGTTTTTCCCCTCAGGGAACTCCCTTTCCCCTCGGGCCCGTCCCGGTGCCGCGGCTCTCGGGTCACCCATCCGGGCGCGGCCGCGCCGGGCCCTGCTGAGCTTCGGGCGCGGCGTTGCCGGGCAACGGCCGCCCCGCCCCGCCCCGCGCTCCCATAGCTACCGAGGCGGGCGGCGGCCATCTTGCGGCGGCCATGAGCGGCTCCAGGGCGCGGGCGGCGGCGGGGCCGGACAAGAAGCCGCCGCCGGGATCCGCGGGGCCGCTGAGCCGCCTGCGGGGCCGCCGCGGGTCGGCCGACGCTGCGCCGCGGCCGCCCTGGACCGAGTCCGAGTTGCTGGCGCTGGAGACCGTCCGGCCCGAGCACGTCCTGGGGCTGTGCCGGGTGACGGAGAGTGAGTGCGGGCCGGGCCCGGCGCGGCGGGGGCTCTGAGGGGGCTCTGCGGGACGGGCCCCGGGGCGGGAGCGGCGGGGCCCCGGGGAAGCGGCGGGCAGGGAGCAGCGGTGGCCGCAGTGGCGGGAGGTGCGCCCGCCGCAGCTGCCTTACAGCTTCCAGAAAGTTTGGGGGGTTTGGTGGTTTGTTTTTTTTCTTTTTGTGTATTTTTTTTTGTTTTGTCTTTGTTTTCTGCTGGGATGCTGATCTCTGCTTTTCTCTCCCGATCCTTTCCCTTTCTCGCTCCGCTACCTGGCACCTACCGTGCCTTTGTTTCTTCTGTCCTTAACTTTGCCCTGCTTTCATGAAACTTCTGCCAAACGATGATCCCCTTAGCGGGCTGGGGGTAGCAAAAAAAGGAAATTCATTTGGTAATGATAGGGGGTATTTTGAAATATTACTGTATGTTTTCTCTATCTTCTAGATTATTTATGTAAACCTGAGGACAACATTTACAACATTGACTTCACCAGGTTTAAGATCCGGGACCTTGAAACTGGAACAGTGTTGTTTGAAATCGCAAAGCCGTCTGCTTCAGGTACATGCAGGGACAGTAGAGACACAGAGAGCTGAGAAGTTGCAATGCAGGACCCCTGCAAGCCGAGCAGAAAGGTCCTTTGATATGTCCTGGTGACTAAATTCCTTGCCTTTAAGCATAGGACTGAGTTTATCTCTGCTGAGAAACTTGTCGTAGAACTGTGAAGTGATTACTGTGAGATGGGGGAGTCCTATCAGCTGCAAATCTTTCCTTTTTTGGCTTGTTATGGTACAGAGTTGGTTTCATGTGCTTTCATGTGATGGGGTATATCCTGTGAGATCAGCTCTGAAGCCACCAAATACCAACTGTCACGGCAAATCTTTTAGCTTTTTTACTTAGGGCCAGTGTAAGAATCAGACCAGTTATTAGATGTGTTTACATTTGGTGCCTAAGCAGTAGGCCAGCCTGTGCTGATACACCCGCTGACCGTTATCACCTGACGTGGACACCCAGTGTCAGCAGAGTAACTCTGAGCTGGTGTGTTTCTAGAGCACGACGAGGAGGATGAGGAGGACAGCAGTGAACTGGACGCAAGTGCAGGTCGCTTTGTTCGGTACCAGTTCACCCCAGCGTTCCTCCGGCTTCGGACCGTTGGTGCAACGTGAGTATGAGTTCACGGCGTGGAGAGTCGGGTGTTTACAGAGTGTCAGCTGACAGGTCGTAACACAACTGCGTCAAAGAGTAGAGAGAGCCCATCTTACACTACAAATATCGATGGCTCTCTTTCTGGAATGACCTGTTGCACTCTTGTGTAGCCTCGGGTCCAAGGCTCTGTTCTTCCCAATAGGAAGAGAGGTATATCATCTTAACTGTCTTTTCCTGCTTTCTGCATGCAGAGTCGAATTCACAGTGGGAGAAAAGCCAGTGTCAAACTTCCGAATGATTGAGAGGCATTACTTCCGAGATCGTTTGCTGAAGAACTTTGACTTTGATTTTGGCTTCTGCATCCCCAGTAGCAGGAACACATGTGAACACATTTATGAATTCCCTCAGCTCTCAGAAGACCTCAGTAAGTACCTCCTTTGCCACACAGAGTGGTGTTTTGTTTGCGTGCATCCGCTCATTTTTTCCCTCTCTCTACTTGTGAAAGAAGTTGTGACTGGGATGGAGGCGACAGGAACAAACAGATACAGGTTCCTGGTTTAAGCAGTGTGTAATCTTCTCTGAATTACAGATTTGTGCTGCAAAGCCTCCTCCTTTGAAAATGAAAACCTGAGACAACCTGTGCTAAGTCACAGGCTGCAAGAACTGATCAGAGTCACAGGGCTGACACGCCTGATGCCTCGTAGTGTAGCCCAGAAGAAAATAAAACCCTGAGAAAGGGTTCTTTTGGTAGCCACCCATCTGTTTTCAGCACTTGCTTGTTAGGGCTTGAGCCTCCTGCTTTGGAACAGAACTGAGGGGTGTGTGTTTGAGCCTACCGAGATCTCTGCAAGTACACATTGCGTGGGGTATGTTTGACCTCAGGGGGTGGATAGAGCAGGAGCACGTGGGCCCTGCTGTGGCTGCCTGGCTGCAGGAGGAGACACGGGGTTTGTACCCTGCCTGTGTGCGTGTGGGGAGTGCTCCTTCTGCTCACAGACGTGATCACTGCTCTGCTGCAGTCACAGCTCTGACGGTTTCCAAGGTCCTTTTGAGTAAAATTGCTTTATCCCCCTTTGTTTGCTTTTAACAGCACTTGTCTTGTGAATAGGAAGAAAGGGCAGGCCAGAGCCTTTGAAGTGTGCTCAGCAGCAGTTGGCTTCTCTCCCTTGGGTAGGGCAGGGCATCAGCCTGGTAAATGCAGTGGAGTGGCAGAGCCCTTTTTATCCTGACTGTGGCAGGCTGTTGAATGTAATGGAGCTTTCTCTTTACAGTCCGTCTGATGGTTGAAAACCCGTATGAGACACGCTCGGACAGCTTTTACTTTGTGGACAACAAGTTGATAATGCACAACAAGGCCGACTATGCTTACAATGGAGGACAGTAACCATTCTGTCTGCTGGATGCTGTGATGCCATTAACCATTCCAGATGTGCAGGAGTAGACTGGAGTTGCTGTCTCGTGCAACAAGGTTTCTTGCCAAACCTTTTCTACGTGCATGAGGCTAAGGACACAAAGCAAAGGCGAAGGCTCCTGAAGGAAATTTCCCTGCAACGCTTCTCTATCTGACACTCAATGTATCCTGCCTCTCCTCTGTTCCTGGCTACCTTCTGATACCCTCGTTAGGTCGTGGATCAGAGGCACAATTCTTGCTCTTAGTCTTTATAGTTAGGTTGCACTTTTGGTGCTTCTGATGCTTCACCTCTTGGGGACTGCCCTCTCTGAAGAGGTCAGATTGTTTGTGTTAAGTTTTTTCTTAGCCAGAAAAATCTTACCCCTTCAAGTAGCCAGTGATGACTGAAGAGCAGATCTCTTCTCTAGTTGGATAGATCCTCTTTTTAGTGCACAGTGGTTTAGTTTGTAGCATGACTGACATTGCTTTTTAGGGTGCATCCCAGTATTCTGCAGTGAGAAAGATAAACAGCTTCTAAACAGTGCAGGAATCTTCCATCTGCCTCTGGGGGCCTGAGATGCCCCTGAGAACAGTTTAATCTGTGTTTGCAAGAGATTTCACTAGAGATACGAGATAGGGGAAAAAGGTTTTATCACTCTGATAGTATTTCTCTGTGAGGTCTTGTGAGCAAATTGTAGCATGTGAGAATTCAATGGTCAATCTTAGAGCTGAAGTTAATCTCACTGTATTTACCATTTCTCCTGCTTCCCTTTGTGTAGGAATTTTGGCTCTTGCTACAGAGTGTGTTGCTTTTTAGATGGACAGCACACTGTCAGCCTGGCTGGGGTGTAGGGGAGTGGGGTTTGGAGGAAAAAGGGAGAATGTGGAAAATCACTTAAAGTGTGTAGGAAGCAGTTTCTTAGGCTTCAGTCTATACTTCTAAACCCAAATGACTTGTCAGAGGTGCTGTGAGGAGCACCAGCTCATTTGCTTTGTTTCAGTGGAGGTATTTAGTAACTAAAAGCTTCCTGGGTCAGTTCACTCAGTGTTACAGAGTGGGATCCTTGGAAAGTGAGAACATACATGATTCTCTTTTTAATTGCTGGGGTTCCCATCACTGCTTTGCCTACTCAGCTGCTTATTTACGGTTTAGGAAGTTGTTCTGCCGAGCCGCCAGCCCAGAGGGAGCGTTTCACAGCTGTGTTTGGGATCTGGTGATGGGAGATAGCACCATGCAGTGGGAAGAGGAGACCTGTGTGTTGCCAGTAGCCATGCTGGGGCCCAGCTCCTGACCATGCAAAGTCTCATCTGTCAAAACCTTCTTCTGCCAGTTTTGCTGGCTCTTGAGACTGACACTTTTCCTGTCTCCACAGTGGGCTGATCAGCTGTGTCTCTCTAACATGGGAGTTAGGTTGTGTCTAGACTAGAGACCTTTTCTAATATTAGTTCGATTTGTTCTTGAGACAGATGAAACCTGTCTCCTTGGTGGATACAGTTGGTTACCTCTTAAGTAAGATTCAGTATAGTTTGTTTTAGCAGGATTGAGTGGGGCATCACAAACCAGAGCTTATTAATGCGTAGACAGCAATAGGAAACCACTGCCTTTACCTCCAGATTAATGGAAGTAACTTTGGCACGGAACATCAGCTGGCACCAGGGTAAGCAGGGAAAGTGTGTGGGGTGGCAGCCATGAAAGAATCTCCAGCTCTTGGGAAGATACTTAATTATGATTAACCACAACAAATGACCTGTGCTGGGTGGAGCATAATCACGAGCAACCACAACAAATGTCTTGGGAATGCGGAGGGGCAAGGTCTGCGTGGTTGAAAGATGAAGAACTATTCTGCTGCCATGGATCCCCTCCAGCATCTCCACAGGCACTTAGGCAATCTTGTATGGCTATTTCAGGATTAGTTAAAGCTGCTGGGAAGGTGGAGCTCGAGATGCCTCTTGCAGTGAGTATCTTCAGCAGGCCTCCTGTGGTGCCAGTGAGATGGGAAGTGTTTGCTTTGCTGGGAGTTACATGCAATAAGGCAGAACTGCCTGGAAGTGCGTTTTTTCACCCTGAAGTGCTCAGAAGCAGCGTCTGAAGAGCCTGCTAGTTATTCCCTGGGAAACTTTAGCATGTTGAGCTGAATTTTGTAAGTAGTATAGATCCAGGACCTCACTGCCGCCATCCAAGCTTGCTTGGCCCCGGCAGATGAACCTTAGGATTAAAGGGTGGGCTCAGTTCCGCGCACACTGTAACTCACCTAAAAAATCCAATGTGCAGGCGGGAAGGTGTAAAGACCTTCCCCAGTTCTTCGTTCGTGAAGACTGGCCATTATTATTATTTATTTCTCCCCTATCCTTTACTCCTTTTAATTAATTAAAAAAAAAATTAAAAAATCAGCCTTTTTAATTTGGGGATCTAAATAAGGAGGGTAAAAATTAACAGAGAAGAATTACTGATTATGCTAATTCTGCTTCTCTGTATTCTTTCCAGCCCATCCTTAAAGATTTTTTTTTTTTTTTTTTACCCTTTCATTTGTGGAAAGAACTGCATGAACATTAGGAGCATATATTCACTCGGAACCTAAACTGGTGTCCTGGTTTAGCTAACTCTTGTACACCAGGCAAAGAATTTCCTCCCTTCCCCCTGGCCATCAGATAAACATTTAACAACACAAAAGAGGTAGTTTTTTGGCTAGTGGCCGAGACATTAGTCTCCCAGGAAACGAGGCAGATGAAAAGGTAATGTTTACCTTTTCCTCCTGTCTCCTGGACAACAGGAGAGGAGGAGTTTTTGGTAGGGGGGACTGTGGCTGCAAGGAGGGTCAGGAGAAGAGGCTGTGGGGGTGCCTGTGAGCTCAGGGACCTGCTGTACAGCTGCAGACACTGCTTGTTTTGGTTTTTTTTTATTTCCTTTTTAACTTGTTGGAGGGGTAGTTTGCTGCTGCTGCTTTGCCCAGTCTTTGCTAGCTGCAGTTTTTTTGTCTCACGTGAATCCTGACCAGCTGAAGATAGTGAGTTTTTCTTCCACTGGGAGAAATTTCTGTTTTGCTGTTTTCCCTTCTCCCCCTCCCCCTTTTCCTGGTGTGTGGGAAGGGAAACCGAGTTTTTAAATTTCTTTCTTTTCTCGAACATACCCAGGGTGTAATTCCCCCACTAACCCCCACCACGTGGTGGCAACCAGTGATCCAGCAGTGCCACCTGGTGACTGCTATAGGACATTACAAGCTCCACACCTCCAGTGACCCAACAGTGCCCCCTATTGACTGTGATTGGAATTGCACCAAAGGGCACAACATTGAACTGTTTACCTTTTTCCTTTTGCCTGTTTTATCGGTTTGTTTAGAAGGGGATTAATTGTGGGTAGAGGAGTATTGTTTGGTTGTTTTACTTGGGTTTTTTTTTTGTGTTTCTGTTAATACACATATACCTTTTAATAAAGGGCTGTTAGTTTTCCTTTTCCATAAGTTGTTTTTCCTTCAATCGGAGCATCTTAATTTTGGATTTATAATTGCTTAGAGGGAGGAGTTCAGGTCTTTTCTCATAACTCATCCTCAGCAAAAGACCCTTGTCTCATTTAAACTGGGACAACTGATGACATTTTATTTGTATTTTTGTAAACAGGCTAAGAGAGGTAAGATGGCTGAGAACCATAAGACAGAGTATAGAATGGTATATATGTGAAGCATACGAACATTTAGAGAAATACTAGGAGATACTCAATTTTGTCGAAAACTTCACTCATCTTTTAGTGAGCTTTTGGATGGTGGCTCACTAGAAGGCAGTACAGCTGCATCCTTGAGCTGTACGTCTCCCTGTTGTGAAGAGGGTCACCAGAAGAATATATCCTAACTGCATAGATGGGGGAAAAAAAAATCTCTTTATATTCCATTTTTCCTGTTATAATGATACAGATAAAGATTTGGAAAAAATCAAAATGCTTTCTCCTGCCCATGTTGCAAGCCAAGGCTACTTCAAGCAATTGACAAAGGCTTTTCCATCCCTTATTAAGGATAAATATGAAATGATTCATGGAGAAAATCTGTATAACCAAAATTCAGCTCTTCAGTTGCACAGAGCTAAGCTTTGAGGTCCTTATGGTTTTGGATTTCTACAGTAGAACAGTAGATTCTGTATCTGCTACGTCTATAGTAGCACAGTAGATGTTCCACCACCGATGCTACTTTTCAGTTTGCATCTTGTACAGGGTGTTTAATGAAGGTTGTTGCTCACCAGTGTACACTTTCAAAGTTGAAACAAACTTTTACAGAGCAATTAGAATACATAACTGTGAGTACAAGTCTTTGCTCGGAAAGTGTTCATACATTTAAGCCAATAGTTTTTGACATCTCATTTTACAGTAAACATTAATCATATTATTCTAAAGTGTCTGATCATGAACTCTGTCCTATTACATTTTAGCCTGTTTAGAGTCCTCAAGGTTGTCCACTTTTACTGCTCAGAATTTACCCTCCTCTGTATTGTTTTTATTCACTAAGTGCTGATTTTCTACTTGTCAGGTCTAGAAGGTTGTTTTTCTTTATGATCATTATAATTTCCTTTGTACTTTGTTCTCTTGGCCTGTCAGATCATAACTGCTTATAGAAAGACAAAAGATATGTTGTGATGAACTTACTATGGTGAAGAATGAGAACATAGAAGAAGAGAGAATCTTTCTCAATTCAGTGTTATTAAATAAGTCCTTTCTTTGCATAACATTCTGGAAGCAAAAACCACATTCATTTCATGACTACATAGATCAAAAAGCCCAAAACAAGTGCTGTCATCCTTTCACTACTTAGCAAGGCAGATTTTTTTTTTCTCCTGGGTTGTATAAAGAATGTTCTTTATAGGCTTTTTTGCAAAGCTGAAGTGTAGCTCTCAGAATACACAGGCTGAATGTAACTCCGTCTTTGAACTGTTTTTTGGTCTTGAATGTTTACTCAGTGTATGGCAGTGCTTTTTTCATGACCATGTTCAAAATTGCCCTTAAGTTTACCAATTATATTACATTTGTACCTTCCAGTTAAAGGCATTGAATGCTTTATAGAAACCCTGGAAGTTCCAGACATTTTAAAATACAATGTAGGTATATGAAGCAAGTTATATGTTAAAATGTTCTATTGTGAGGTCTATAAAAACTCATTAAACTGTTTTCTAGGTGATGGTGATGTGTTCTTTTTAATTTAAGAGCTGACTTTCAAAGGTACAGATACTGGGACTTCCTTAATTAGCTAAGTCACCACACATTTTAAAGCACAGTTATGCTAATGTACATTTCCTTGCTGAACTATGAATCATGGCGTGCACAGATATCTAGGCTAGCAACAAATGAGCTAACTCTGGAATCGGAAGCTCTAATTATCCTGTACACATAATTGTAGAGAATGAAACAGGGTTAATTAGCCTGGATACAGTACCTTTCCAATGGAAGCACATTGCCTTTGTTGACCCAGTCAAGTAGCTTTGTTTCATGTTGTGGAACATTACTCCAGCTGCCAAAGGCTTCCCCATGGGTCTGAGAAACAATAAGTTATGCTGTGCAGCTCTTGTAAGTACAAAAATAATAGTAGCTAGCTCTCTAAATGCAGTTGTAATAACAACAATAATGTAAAAATAAAATGTATTAATTGAACTTATAATTTTTTTTTTTTTTTATTTGAAACACAGTTTATCTGTTGAATTATGCCTGGTTACCTTTTATCACATTTTCCATGCAATTTTTTTTTTTTAATGAAGCTTTAATTAAAACTTTATTCTAAATCTTTACATTTAGGAAGTGAAGCTTAGCACTTACTATATCATACATCTTCGCAATTTTGTATCTCACATTTGGCTTGTGATTAGCAAGTTATGGTCTTTAAATTACTGAGGCATAGATGGTTTCTTCCCCTGAAGATCAGAGATCACCCAAGGCCATAATTCACCTTTTTATTACCTGGATTTCTGAGCAAGAGCAGTAGTACATATCCACCCTGTAAAATGCTTCATTTTATCTAAAATTTTCAGGTGATTAGCCACAATTTATTTCAATGAGAAAAAAATGAAGAAGGTTTTGGTTTTTTCTCACTTTGTGCCAAAATTAACAAAAAATAGTTTAAAAATGGACTGATGCAAGTTCTTTAAAATTTTAAAAGAAGTATTTTTTTTAAAAAAAATGTACTTTTCAGTGCAATTATGCAGGTTTGGCACTTCAACACCCAGTCTACAGCTTGTAGGCAGAAGTGCTCGTGGGAGGAAGAGAGGTATACCTGCTTCTCATCCAGACATTTAGTGAGCTGGAAAACACAGTCTTGAACTAATGCTATGCAGTGCACTTGATGAGAAATTAATTATATAACCTCATTATTTGAATAGCAAATATCACTCATCACTTAGATAATAATTTTCTTTCTTATTTGATCTTCATATGTTTTGGAAGAGAAGCATAGCATGTAGTTTTAATTCTATTGTGGGAATCAAAGTTGAAAAAGAGGGAATAACACATCATTTAATTAAAGTAGTATGCTTTAAAATGAAAAAAAAAGCAATGTATGGCTTTGCTAAATTCAGTAAACGAGACTATTGTAACACATATTAATATGCTATTAATTTCAAAGTGTATCAGAATTCAGTATATAGTTCTTGATACTTTGAGGCTTATACTTATTTATAAAGCATAGGAAAAAAAAAAAAAGCTGTTCATCTTCACAACCAACCAAAAAATGTATTTTCTGTCAAAGATAACAAATAGAAATTCCAAATATCTAAAATTATACTCACACCTTTAACCTCTTAAAAGTTGAGATCATTCTACATGAGTGGCCATACATGAAGATGATGAAGAGTTGCACAGTTGGCATAGCAGGCAATTTTTCACTCTTTGGTGAAAAGAGTGGGGAAAAAAAGGCAATTGGTCCTCTTACAGATGAGAAGATTAAACATTTTCAACAGAAGAATTAAAGTTCATCTCCTGATCTGCAATGTTGCACATGATAAATGCTCTGTAAACCAACTGGCTCACTTGTATCATGGAATTTTCTGATAGTTATGGTAGGCTGGATATTTCATCCTTAATTCAACAGTGTTCAAGCTCTTTTACAGCCACACAGTGCTCCACTGAAGCCAGAAGCTTCTCTACAATACCCTACTTGTATAGAATAAATGACAATGCTAGAGCTATATGGAGTTCTATTTTGGATGTCATCTCATATTGTCCCATTCATGAATGTCTTTCCATCCAAATTACTTCAGCAACAGTTTCTGATCCTTTAATCAGAAAAGGAGCACTGAAGTACAGTAAATTACTGGTTAGAACTGTTACTTCAGGTAAAAAAAAAAAAAGAAAATTCTTTTTTTTCTACAAAAGATTGGTCTCCTGTTGAGGATGAGAGGACTTTAAGTTTTCCAGTGCTGCACTGTGAATCAAATTGTACTTAAAATCAAGAATAGAAATCTAACCCCCCCCCCTCCAAACTCCCACATTAGTAATATTTGGAAAATTTGTGGAGGTTGAAGGAAAGATGGGTGTGAAGTATCAATAAGCACAAGAGTACGACCAATTATCAGAAATATCTAAACTAAAATTACATTTAAATAGAAATTACAAGCTAACATATCTTGGAGGAAATATAAAGGCAACATATCTATTGAGTAATATGAAAAGTGGTGTTGTTACAAGCAACTGGTCTAACTTCAAAGAACAGCTGAACTGCTTTTTGTATACAAATATTTACAATACTTTCAAAAAATGAAAATACAGTGTCCCTTAAAAAAAAAAAGTCTTTGGAGAGTTCACCAAAATGTGCATTTTTCTGCAAAAATGTTTTGACTGAAAAAAGAAAAATTACACTAAAAGTTTGTACACATCATGAAATATGTATTAGAAAGAGAAAAAAGTTGGTTTATAAACTGATTTCCAAGGCTTGACTCTGACTGATGTCAATGAAAACACGCCATGTATTACTTTTGCTATGGTTTTGCTTTGGTTCAAGATAAATACAGGGCACTGGGCACTGAACAGGAGCTTTTGTTTAAAATATTGAACGTTTTAATTGAACAGGGAATACAAAAATATACTATTTCTTTAACTGCCTCATTTCTTTTGTCATCCCTGAAAAGACTTAAAGCAAAAATAAAAATTCAAAATGACGAATGAAATAGTGACAGACTAGAGGCTGCTCTATTCTGGTGGTGCAGAAGTTTTCACACAGGCCTATCTGGAGCTGTTCTATGCCCTCTCCTGACTTCATTTCCAGTAGAATGGTTATGTTTGGGGTCCAGTTTAGTTCAGTACTTCTTTTCCAGCCCCATGCATTTATCACTTGTTATGATTGCAAAGACATCGTCTAACATCATAAACTTGGAATGTGCATGCCTATGCTTCCCAAGATGCTCTTATGACTGAATTTTATAACTTTACTACATAAGCAATGTAAGCCATACAAAGCTATCCAAACAGGATTCAAACGGAAGGCAAGGCTCATTACTCTAGGCACAATAATGTGTTGACAAAGGATATTGTTTCCACACCCACAACTAACTTTTTTTTTAAAGGAACTCTACCCTATAGAAGCAAGCAAGAAGATTTCTGCAAGATGATTTGCTGTTGGGGTGAGTGGCGAGTCCGTGGAGCCCCTGATGAAGGATGTGGAGGTGAAGGATTTTGACTTAGACATTTTGAAGCTATTTCCCTGAGCAAAAACAGGGACTGTGAAAGACTTGAAAAGGTGCCAGAACTGACCAGTGAGAAAAGAATGTAAATAAGGAATGAACATCCA
>JAYRBT010000037.1:3124694-3191594 GCA_036023395.1 Myiotriccus ornatus | reverse complement strand
TCCTGCGCGGGCCCCGGAGCGCAGTGTTTGTGCCCCCGACTGTGTCCCCGATAAAGGACCCTCCTCCTGCGCGGGCCGCGCTGAGGGCGGGGGGCGGGGCCGAGGGGAGGGGCGGGCTCTGCGCCGCCGGGGGGCGCTGCTGCGGCGCATGCGCGGTCGGGCGCCCCGTGAGGCGGCGCGATGGCGGCGATGGCGGCCGTGCTGGCCCGCGGCGCGGCGCCCCGGGGTGAGGGTGCGGGAGCGGCATCGCTCGCCGCGGCTGCTCGGGGGGGAGTTCGGGGTACGCGGGAGGGACGGGGAGGGGCCGCGGCCTGCGCGGGCGGCGGCGCCCCGGTGCCCTTGAGGCCCTGCCTGAGGCGGGTCCCCTCGGCCGCGGGGGCGGCGCCGCCCTTGAGGGCAGCCCCGGCTGCGCTCCCGGGCAGGGGGGCCGTGGGTCCCTCAGGGAGGGTCCCTTCCCCTGCCACCCGTGCCCCAGCGGCGCCGGCGCTGAGCCCCGTCCCCGTTGCAGCGCTGTCCCTGCGGTGCCGCCGCCTGCACACCGTGTACCAGAGCGCGGAGCTGCCCGAGACGCACCAGATGCTGCGGGAGACCGTGCGGGACTTCGCCGAAAAGGAGCTGATGCCGCTGGCAGCGCAGCTGGACAGGGAGCACCGCTTCCCGGCCGAGCAGGTGGGCACAAGGAGCGGGGATGGCTCGGCCGGAGCCCCCCCGGCCGCTGCTCTGGGACAGGACCGTCCGGGCTGAGGCAAAATGTGCGTCCAGGTCCAGCTGAGCGGAAAACTGAAATTCAGACCGACTTGTGGGAGAGTTCTGTGAGTGTGGAGGTCTTAAAGCCCACAGGATGTTCTGAGCTCTTCATATTTACTTGTTTCTCTCTGTATCTGGCTTTAGTACTGTGAATTTTCAGTTCTCTTACCTACATAGCTATGGGCTATAATACAACTGAGTTATGAAATCAATTAAATACTTTTAAAGACTGCACATTACCATAAAAATGGATTATAATGAGGAGGCAGAGATGACCTGAGTGCATTTCATATGGTGGAAAGAAGTGATTAGGAGATAAGAGATGCATGTTGGTCATCCTCTGGGGCTGTGAACAAACTGAAATTCCAGCCAAACCTGTGATTTCTCTTGTGGAAAGACACAGCAATGTATTCTCTATGTGTTGAAATACGAAGCTTCAGAAAAACAGACCCTGTTGTGTTAGCCAAGAGGCTCCAAGCAAACACAGTTGGAGGTGAGTTTTGTGACACACTCATCTTTCTATTAAGGAGTAAGGAAGGTAGCCAGGAAAGTCACTTACTCAAAGTAAGAAAACAACTCTTTTCCTTTCTGTTTTCATCTGATAATTTTACATTTGGACTCTTTTCACTTGAATGTGGAGGGGAAAACTGAAAATGTGAAGAGTGTTTATAAAGCAACATAGAAGGAGTTTCTGTCCTGTTCATCCTCTGCATTGGATGGGAAGGACTGGTGTTCTGGGTGCCCTTACAGGAGGGAAATTATTTGTTTAAAAATTCTCCCTGGTTCCTCTTAAAGCATACAGGGACTGTTAACACCTTATTTTTGCAACACCAGAGGATTGACATCTTAAATATGAAAATAAAGGAAAGCTTGTTTTTTCTCTTGTATGTTGGAAAACATTAACAAGAGACTTTTAGTGAGACCATGAAGAGTTTATGGTTGCAAAGCCAGGGGTCCAGGTGAGGAATTTGGGGTGGAACAGTTTGGAAGGTAACCAACAATTAAATTCTATGGAAAGCAAAATCTGGATTTAATGGGAATGAAAAAAATCACCTTCTTTCAAAGTGTTCTGTGGGCCATTCATTCTATAAAATTCTTCCCTTGTGCAGTCCTAGGCTGAAGCTCGGCAGCCTCAAAGGTAAAGTTCTGATGATTTTTATCAGTTAGGTGTCCCATTGAAATCTTCCTACTGACAGGAGACATGCCAGGGGAGAAACTTTGGTGGGAGGCTGAGGAAGTGCTGGTGAGGTTCTGTCTCCTGATTTCACCTTTACAAGGCTCCCCCCTTCCTGGTACTGAAGAGATCTCTTTACACAAGCAAGAGCCTAAATAACAGTGACCAAGTACAGCTCCTGCCGAAGTCACCAGGCCCTGGGGACACTTACCAGTCCGTACAGTCCGATTCCCATTTCACCAGGAGTTGTGGCATCTCTTCTCTGGGTGCAGCCCTCCCACAACCTGTCCTTGTGTCCATGTGTCTGTATTTTGTGGGACAGTGGTGGTGCAGAGGATCTGACCTCTCCGTTCCCTGTATGCAGGTGAAGAAGATGGGTGGATTAGGGCTGCTGGCTATGGATGTGCCCGAGAAGTACAAAGGAGCAGGCCTGGACTACCTGGCCTATTCCATTGCCGTGGAGGAGATCAGCAGGGGCTGCGCCTCCACGGGCGTCATCGTCAGCGTCAACAACGTGAGTGGGAGGGACAGGGGTGCAGCCTGACTGGCACTGGGGGTTACTGATGGAGAGGGGTGTCTGGGAGAGGGGCATCTGTTGCTGTGGTGGGTTCTGGTGTGTTGGAGAGCACGTAGGCATGAGGGAGTTACTGGATTGGTTGTACCTTCAGGAGGCACTAACAACACTCAATTATTAAAGTCCCTGTATTTAGGGCCAATACTCAAGTTTGGCTCTGAAGAGCAGAAGCACAAGTGGATTGCTCCCTTCACCAGTGGAGAGAAAATTGGATGTTTTGCCCTCAGTGAACCAGGTGATGTGACTGTTACCATCCCTGTTGCTTCTTTCTGTGGTCAGGTTTAGGGTGGACTTTAGGTCTGTGAAATTGTAACAGTTTGTAGAAAGGTGGTTATCAGCAGTTCTGTCTAAGTGAAGTCCCAGTGCCCAAGATGTGAACTGCCATCCATGGTCTCTGCTGAAGATGCTCGTCCCCTCAGTGAGCAGGGCTCTGGACACATCTTGGACACACTGGCCTTTCTGCTCCCTATCTGGGTCCTGTGGAGGGACAGTGGTGACACTGCCACAGTTAAAGAGGTGCCATGAGCTGAGGGGGGTGTGGGCAGGGGGTGGGTTTGTTCTCCAGGCTGGCACAGGTGTCCTGAGGCTGGTTTGGCGGTGCCTTGCCCAGGGAACGGCAGCGACGCAGGCGCAGCCTCCACGGTGGCGCGGCTGGACGGGGACGAGTGGGTTCTGAACGGCACCAAGGCCTGGATCACCAACGCCTGGGACGCCTCGGCCACTGTGGTGTTTGCCACGACGGACAAATCCCTGAAGCACAAGGTGCGTTCCTTTGCATCAGTCAGGAAATGGGCGGGAGTTTTAGGGCTCTGCAGGCATTGAGCAGAGGAGGGGCTGATGTGCACTGGCTTTGTTCTGTCTCAGCTCTCCCCTCCCTTGCCCTGGTTACCTGGACGTGTGGCCTATATGAGAAATGGAGGAGGCCTGTGGACAGCCAGGTTAGTGGGAAGGTGACACCATTCTTAGGAGTTTGGCTCTTGTTGCAGGGCATTAGTGCTTTCCTGGTTCCCATGCCAACGCCTGGGCTGTCACTGGGGAAGAAAGAAGACAAGCTGGGAATCCGAGCCTCTTCCACTGCCAACCTGATATTTGAGGACTGTAGGATACCCAAGGCCAACCTCCTGGGGCAGCCGGGAATGGGCTTCAAAATCGCCATGGTAAGAGAGGGATCAGGACGCAGCTGTAGCTCCCAGGTTTTACCCTTTTGTAAATCATTTCCAGAGTCATGATCACTTCCCTGAGGATTGTTCCCACAAGGTGTTCTGTCATGTTAAGCTGTTGACCCCTCTTGCTACTGTGGGAGAAATCATTCCCAGAGCTTGATGAATGGTTAATTTACCACAGAGCCTTGGCAGCACTTTTATCGTGGCCGTTCTCAGCTAAAACAATGCTTATGCCACTGAGGTTCTGTCAGCAGGAGTGGTGTATTCTGAGTGTTCTCCTTTCCCAGCCCTCTCTTCCTCCAATTTGTACCCATAGATAAAGAAAAAGTGTGGTATTTTGTCTAAATACTGTGGCAGAGGGAAGTTGTCCTGGAGGCCCAGGGCAACCGCTGGATAGTGTCTCAAGGTGGATGACAGCTGAGTTATGGCATGTGTGTGACTTCTGAGGAGCCAGGCAGCTGGGAACAGCGTGTTCCCTGCAGTGAGGCACTGCCCCTTGGAAGTGGTCACTGCTCTCTCTGTAGGGGCAAAACACCCTTTGGTGTGTTTTGAAATGGCCAAGCTCCCTGGAGCACAGCCCATTCCTTTATGTCTTAAACTAAAAGAACCTGCCAGTCACCAATCACTTCTGAAGACCCTCAGCCCTGGACTGAGAAGATGAAGCCTTTTCTCCCTGTGCTGCAGTTTCTTCCTGGGCACAGTGAGTCAGGGCTGGTGTTTGAGCTAAGTCAGGTTATTGACTGGATTCACTTCTTAGTTTGAAAAATGCTTCAGTGTGTCCTAATGATGAGGGCAAAGGAGGAAAATTTACCAGATTTCCAGTATTTTTCAGTTAAAGTAAACTGAGCTGCATAGTGAGCCAGGGGTCTGGCTGGAGGGTTTTTTCCAGCTCCCTCCAGAGCAGATGCTTCTTGTTGTGCTCTTTCCCTTATTCTGCTCTGGGCTTTTTTTCCCCCAGCTAATAAGAACTAACACCTTTGCTTTTTGGTTCCCTTCTCTCCACAGTGCCCAGTCCTTGTTATAGCTGTTCCCACATAACTGGGAATATTCTGAATCAAGAAGGTGTCTGACCAGAGGGTTCTGAGGCTACAGCAGCTTCCCAGCAACAGAAATATGAATCTACTATTTTTGATAAAGTATGACTTGACTTAACATATGTATTTTGTGTCTTTCTCAGCAAACCCTGGATGGAGGAAGGATTGGAATTGCCTCGCAGGCTCTTGGAATAGCACAGGCAGCTCTGGACTGTGCTGTGGATTATGCTGAGAAGAGAATGGCCTTTGGGTCACCCATCACAAAGCTCCAGGCAGTGCAGGTACGAGCTGGGCACACGGGGCAGCTCCTCACAGTGCTGGGGCTGGTGGAAAGTCCATGTGTGCTCTGAGGTATGGTGTCAGGTGCTCAGTGCACTTTGCACTGCGTGGGATAAACAGGGTAATAATTTCCATTTCCGAACACTGTTAAAACTGGTTGGTTGGATGGAGACTCCTTTCCCAGTGGCCCCAGGGGTGGCAGAATTCAGCTGTGTGTCCTTGTGCAGCAGAGGCCCTGGGCCAAAGGCAGCGTTTGTCGTTGCAGTTCAAGCTGGCAGACATGGCTGTGGCCTTGGAGGGCGCCCGCCTGCTGACCTGGAGAGCTGCTATGCTGAAGGACAACGGGAAACCCTTCACTAAGGTACTGCCAGCCCTGCATTTGCCCAGCAGTGACAGCAGGGCACAGGCCCAGGGCCAGGGAGCCGCGCTCTGAGCAGGTCACTGCACTCAGTGCTGGTTGCAGCTGAGGAGAGAGGGGTGGTTGCTCCCAGCTGGCACCAGTGTCAGGCCCGTCTCTGCACAGCTGTGCTGTGAGCGTTCAAGCAGGTGAGGGGTTCCTTTTTGCCACATCTGCATCTTCAGTGATGTTTTCCTTCCCCAAAGGAAGCGGCGATGGCCAAACTGGCTGCATCAGAAGCTGCAACGGCCATCGCTCATCAGGTAACTGCTTCCATTGACACCTCTGATACACACCTCGTGGAAAGGGAGTTTTGGTTGTCACACAATGCAAGTGCTTTGGGAAGGTGGGATGGAATTTATGTTTTTTAAACAAACCAGCCAACCAGCTACTCAACCCCTGTAGCTGAAGCTGAAGCCTTCTCCCTGGGTTGAGGGGGAGTAAAATGGGGTCAGGGATTTATACTGGCTTGTGGCAGCTGTATTACTAAAGTGATCTGTGCCTGCTGCTGTCCAGGGCAGTGGCAGTTTTGAGCAGGATCAGCAGTGTGGGAGAGCACTGGGGCACCAGTCAGCACCACACCCGGAGCAGACCCTGTGTGTCTCTAGTGTCCCCTGTCCTTAATAAAAGTATCTTAGCTGAACATGGATCATTAACAGATACTTCTGAAGCAATTAATTCTGTCTGGGACATCAGTATTGCTCTTACCCAGCTCAAATGCCATTTATTCCTCTGATTGCAGTAACCCCCCTGGGTGCCACCCTCCCAGTCACACCTGCAGTGGGCTCAGCTCCCCTTAAAGTGGCTGTGCTTGTGTTCTGTAGACAGCAAATTCCTTGACCCTCCTTCCTGTCTAACTTGCTGCCCTTGTTTCAGGCCATCCAGATCCTGGGTGGGATGGGCTACGTGACGGAGATGCCGGCAGAGCGGCACTACCGGGACGCCCGGATCACCGAGATCTACGAGGGGACCAGTGAGATCCAGAGACTGGTGATCGCAGGCCAGCTGCTCAAGGCCTACCGAGGCTGAGGCGGCCGGGAGAGCCACACGCTGCCCAAGTGCCTCGTCATGGTGCTCAACAGTGATCAAGTTTGACCCTCTTGAATGAGGCCAATGATGGAGGTTTTCCTCACCAATGAGTAACTGACCCTCAGTGTACAATGTACTGACTCTTCCTTGCACACAGTATGGCACACAGAGGCTGGACTGAGGCTTGTAAGCTGTGAGTGCAGGAGGGAGGAGACAATCTGTGCTGGTAGGGCAGTGTGGGGCTTTTCCTGGAGCGTTGGATGGGTTGGGTAGTGCCAAAATGGCTTTGCTGTTCAGTGAAGTCAGCAGCTCTCCCTGTGCACTTCCCAGCCACTGCCTGTTTTGGAAGATTTGTCACTACCAGGCACTGGCTAAACAGTGCCGGAGTTCGAGGTGCTGAGAGCTGCGACCCCTTCACCCCAATCCAGGCTGCAGGGCACAGTGCCTTGAATTTCAGGTGTGGGATGCAGCTCTTTGTGAGCCCCTAATTGGACACAGGCTGTGTGGAGGTAATCCTGCAGCAGGGCACTTCCCTCTTCCAGCAGGAGAGGAGCCAGATGGGACAGGCAGGAATTATGGACGCACAGAGAGTCTGAGCACAGGCTGTGGTTACTCTCTGTGGAGATGTGAAAACACAGATCGGAAACAATCCCTTGAACTGGCCAGCAGAGCCCATCACCTCCTGACCCTGCTGCTCTGGGATGCAGGATAGAAGCAAAGGGCAAAAAAAGCTGCAGTGCCTGAGACTTTTTTTGTTAAAAAAAAAAAAAAAAAAAAAAAAGGCCCAAGAAACCCCTGCTCCCAAATCTGCTTCTACAATATGAATAAGAAAGGAAGTGCATAAAGGGGCAGTAACAGCCTTTAATCCCTACGTGTTTTGGGCAACAAGGAGGAAAACAGATGATACACAAACCTTACCAGGAAACTTTAGAAGTAGCACATGTCCTCAGTCAGTGATCTTTGTCAAGACATTGCCTTTTAGAAGATTTACCAGCCACAGGAAAAGCTCTAAACTCAGGAAAAGAAGGAGAGGATTAAGACCACAGCCTGGACTGTCCGGCCCAGCCCCTTGTCCAAAGGAGTACACTAGAGGTAAATGGTTATTTTCCTGTGGTGCCATTCATTTAGACTTGTGTGGAGAGAAGAAGAGCAGGATTCTGCCATACGTGAGAGAGCACAGAAGACAAATAAAACCAGACTTTAAAAGGACCACCAGTCCCTCCCCCTTTTTCTTTAATGCAAATGTGAGTTAATTTAGATTATTTTCTTCCAGTCACAAGACAGAAGCAGAAGGCAGCAGGGCCTGTGTGTACCAGTGAGACCGGCTCTGCGATGTCAGTCATCCCTCTGCAGGGCGCTGGAGGGCAACAGCGTGTTGGGGCAAGGTCCTCAGGTGCTGAGCTGCTGCTGCTCTCACAAACATAAGGATTGACAGAAACGGAGCCAGGCAGTACACTCAACAGGAATAGTCCTATTGGAAAACCATTCCCATGACTGTGACTGTTGATTCTGTTGTACAGTGTGGAGAGCTTGTAGGAGAGAGATGCTTTTGTAGCTTTATTTCAGCCTGTGTCACCATTTCGATTGCTGAAGGCTCACTTCTATGACTGTGTGGGAGGAAGTGTGATATTTTGCACTCATTTTTCCTTGCAGCCACTCAGAACAGGAGCTGCAGGGATGTGAGGACTTTAGAGTTCCTGCTCAGTGCTCATCTGTACTGACCTCGTGTGCCGAGCTCCAGCGCAATCCTGGTGACTCAGAGCAGTCAGTCACTCCTGCCCCGCTGCTGCCCTGTTCCCCTCTCATCAGGCTGCTTCTCTCAGATCCCTTTGCTGGCTGTCAGCACTTGCCTCCCTCATTACCAGCTCTAATTGGCTGCAGCTCCTCTCCAGAGCCGAGCAAAACCGCCCCTGTACACACCCCACGGTCACAGTGACCACCTCAGCTGACACAGAACACCTGAGAACCTACAACCCCGATGGACCAAATCCCCTGTGGGCAGGGAATATTGGGGGGCAGCATCAAGGAATGGCCTGTTCCTGGGAGAGCTCTGCTGTGAGCAGAACCTGCTTTTGGGAATGCCTGGGTGCAACAGCTTCCCTGCTGCCACAGGTTCAGAGAGAGCTCAGTGACCTGTGACACTGCAGTGCCACAGCACTGCTCTGGGGTAAACACACAAAAGGGCCCAGAGCAAAGCCATGGCTTTTCTCAGAGCAAGATACTACAGGCTTGCTCCTCACTGCTGCTGGCTGAGAGAACTCTGTGCTGCCCGTGCTCCTCAGGGCTGCTGCAAAGGAACTGCTGAACATGCAAAACACAAACGAGTTCTGCAGCATTAAATGAGCAGCTCTTACCCAGCCAGGTATGGGCAGGGCCAGGCTCTCCTTGGGAAGAAGGGGCTGTTTGCAGGGGAAGCCACAACTTTTTATCAGTTTACAAACTCGGCCAGATGGGAAAATCAGGTCATACATAAACCAGAAACAAGTGGAGAAGGAGATAAGCCACTTCTCAAGGACAAAAGTGACGCTTTTCAAGGACTGTGGTTTTTGCCCCCCAGTGCTCTAAGCGTACATGAAACTGGTTATGAGGCAGATTGCTGGGGATGAAATGGGGGGAGCCCGAACTGAATCCTTTCTGAGGAAGCAGTTACAGTAATGAGGACCATTGAACTGACAGATTTTATATCACATATAAAACTCACAGATTCTTCATGCGAGTTCCTAACAGACTAAAGAAAGAGAAGGCCATTCTGGGCTGTTACAGTTAAATACACACAGGTGAGAAATACTTAACTCCTGGGGAGCACAGACATGAGACACATCCTTTCTGTCCCATCCCTCAGCAGGAATGACAAGCTGCCTGGAGTCTGGCTCCCCCTTGGAAGCATGTGTTTCACAGCACAGCAGGACAGGGCTCATCACTCTCATTTCTTCACACAATTCCAAAAAACCCAGAAGTGCCATTTCAGCCTTCCATGTTTAAGCAATCAAGTTTTACAGGACTCAGCTGAACCTGCTGCAGTACTGCTTTCACACCACAACAGTCTCCTCCACCAGCCTCTTCTGACAGTATTAGCTATGAGAAAAAAAGATCAGATTGATTTTAAATTAGAACTCTGTTTTGCCCAAGTTGAGAGCCCTCAACACAGACCACACATTCAGGTTATGTTGGTAAGCATGGAAAACACCAAATTTGAAAGACATCCTGAAGTAAAAAACCCAAGTGCCTGTAAGAATAACAGGAAGAAGACATGGAACAGAGGTAAGAAAATGTGACAGTGCTGTAACTTGACTGAAAAATGGAATTAATTACCATTTACTTAAAAAATTAATTTCAAATGCTACTCACTCACTACTCGTACAGAAAGAAAAACCCTTGGGAGCCTTTCCTTCACTTCCCCCTCCAGGGAGGTCATTCAAAACTGGGGAAGCCACCCAACCCTCAGTATGTGTTTCCTCATTCCCCCAGTGAGTGCTTCCCCTTCTCCCAGAACACCCTGTGCTCCCAGGCTCCCCTGTGCCCTCACACTGCCCGGGTCAGGCTGTGACACCTTCCCTGGGTGCCCCAACAGGCCACACTGACACAGGGTGACCTGCTTGCACTTCTCACACACTTTGCCCACACAGACTGGCCACACACCCCGGGTCCTTTTGGAACTCCTCATGTTTGCAAGGTTAAGTGTGACCCAGGGAAGTTTCAGCATACAGACAGTGCCACTTCTAAGCTGACTATTCCCAAAGACACAGCAGAAAACTGACTCCAGACTGTCAGCAGATTTGTACAGTACAATTCTGGTCCATATTCTGACAACTGCTGTAAATACGCTCCAGTCAATCGCTTTTTTGCCAGCCTCATTTTGCATTCCTGCAAGAAAGCTTAAGTGAGTAAAAAATTATTAAGATAATTTTGACAACTTCTCAGAAGAAAGGGCAGGTAGTTTGGCCATTTCACCTGCAAGACTTTGTGTCAAATAGTTTATTAAGGAGTTCAACAGACTGTTAAATGATGGCAGCATCAGCAACCATTCCAGACCCCACAGGGACAGGAACCCAGGCCCTGTGCGGGCTCCAAAACCCAGAGGACCCAAAGCAGCCTGTAGAGTTTGATCCTCAGGCAGAGGCTGGAGAGTCAAGGACAGAAGGTCCATCTGTGCAGGGAGGACCCAGAGTCAGGTAGGATCCATCTGTGATCTCCCTGAATGCTGAGGTGGGTCTGGGCGGGAGAGCTGTGGGACAAAGCTTTGCAGGTGGAACTTACTCAGAGCCCTGGGAAAGCACTCTTCCTTAGGACAGTTGCACTTCAGAGAACCCCTGCAAAGCACCAAACCCCTCTTCGTGCCAGCTGAGGGGGCAGCAGACACCTCTCAGCCCAGCGTGTGCTCTGGGCAGTGCCAGTGGAACCTGCGGGGCAGAGACAGAGGGCTCAGTTACAACACTGCTCTCCTGGGGCAGGAGGGCAATGCAGCTTAGCAGGGAGGGCCAGGGATCTTCTGGAAAGCTGAATTAATTGTTCTTAAGCATTTATCAATCAGCATTTATCCATTAGCATTTCTAGAGCTTTTCCCAGAATGCTTCTAAGTGTAGAAATTGTTCATAAGGATGCTTTCCAGGCAGGGCCTAAAAATGCCACTGCAAGACAAAGGAAGACCTTGTATTTTAATTGCAAAGGCTGGAGGGAACTGCTGTGAAGCTGATGGCACTTGAGCTGGGCATGACTGTCAGGTGGGTGCAAGGGCTGGGCAGATAAAGCAGCAGCAATTTGGATCTGAAGTTGTTATTCCACTGCTTGGAACCTCTGGGCAAAAAAGAGCCACCAAAAAGTGTCTTTTTTTCTTTCTCTGAATACCCTCCTGAATATTTTATTCACCTTTGGTTTGAGGTGTATAGCTGAAAACTCATGCCTTTCTGTTGTCCCTAGCAAGTCTGGGATCTAAGACCTGCTATGGACAGAAAAACCAGGTTTTTAGTTAAAAATTATTTCAATCAAAAGTGACAGGTACCTGACAATGAGCATTGCAGGTATATGCTGGAGGGAATGCTTTCAGCTAAGAGAGAGAGAACTGGGGGTGGTGGTGGTATGATAATAAATTATTTAATCAATAAAAATAAAGTCACAGCATCTCCCCTGACACACCCACCCACACCTGCTAAATCTTAGGGCCTCCCCGGATGGCTGAGTTGCTTCTTACTGTTTCCTGGGATGTTCCAGCTGTCGTGGAGGTGTCCCAGCCAGCTCACAGCCATCAGCCCCATCAGCTCCTCTGCCAGCAGTGCCAGACCTGCCTGAGAACAGAGCAGGGCGTTAATTAGTGCCATTAACTAATGACAGTGCACACTCTGGCTGGATGCAATTTCCTGCCATGCCCAGTATGCTCCTGCTGTTCCCCCAGCAGGGCAGAGCAGCAGGTATTTCACCAAACCCTCCTCACCTACCAGAACAAAACCAGACCCAACCTCCTGTCCCCGCTCAGGCAGAGCCATCCTTGAACATTCCTTCTTCCCCACCCACCAGCAATTCCCAGCTTCTGTCACGGGCTACGAGCTTTTGGGAAGAGCTCCCCAAACCCAGCCTGGCACGGTGCTTTAGAGGAAAAACGTTCAGTTACCTCAGGAAAGCCTTTCAGTCAAATAAAATAACAACTGGAACTGCTGGTTTAAAGAAAAAAGAATAAGATCCACATTTTAACAAGCTACAGGTACAAAGCAGTCAACACACAAAACTGCAACCAGTCACAACAGTAAAGGACAGTTTTTCTTTTTTCCTTTTTTTTTTTCTTGTTTTCTTTAAGGGGCAGGGGCATGGAAAGATACAGCACACTAATGAAACAAAATGCAAAAAATACAAAAAAATAGAAAATAGAAAAAATGTATTTACAAGTGATACATTACTATGATCAGAAAGCACAAAGACAATTGCTGCTATAATACATGCACTGGGTCAAGAAGGAACTACTAAAAACCTGCAAGGGAGCTGTTTGTAAAAAAAAAGAAAATAAAAAAAAAGAGGAAAAAAAAAAAGAAAAAAAGACACCCCCACCTCTTCCCCCCTCAGACACACAGGGCTGGGTTTGAACTTTTTTCTTCCCTAGTTTGCTACATTGATCAAACCAAATATCCCCTAAAGTCCATGGTACAACCAGTACAAATACTACACTTGGTTTTAAACTGCAGGTTCAGTTGTAGGAGGGGGAAAAAAACAGCAGCTCATTGTAGATCCATATACATAAAGCCAGAGTAACTGTGCTACATGCTAAAAATTACAGCAAGCCCCTGTCTGCTACACAGCATGATCTTAGCAGGTTTTCCTTTTTATTTATTCATATATATATCTATATGTGTGTATATATATATGTATAAAAATCGTGCCCTTTTTCACTGCAACATGACATCTGGGTGGAAATGTAACTTGTTACAACAAATTTTTATATGTATACTGCAAGAAGTCACTCAATGTCTGTGGATTTAATAAGTAACCTCACACCACAGGAAATATTTAATAAATCAAAAAAACCCAATATTGTGACAGAAGACCTTCTGTCTCAGTTCTTTTCAAAACCGAAGTCCCGCAGGAGACTGGTCCCAATGTCCACGAGGGTTCTCTGAAGAAGCTTCAGTTTCTTAACCGTTTTTGCGTTTAGTGTTCACAAGTTTTTGAACGACTTCAAGCCGTTTTCAGTTTCAAGTCTGTCTCTTCCCCTCTCACAAAGGTAATAGTGTGGTACTAATCCATCTGAGTGAGGAAAAGAAGAAAGTGGCTGCAGTTGCACAAAGGGTCCCCAATTCCACATCTGCAGGAGATCCGGAGTCACGCGGAGCTCCGGGATCTTCGCTTTTGCTCCTTTCCCTCCCTTAATACAAAGTCCTTTCAAACGAGTCCCGTCATTGGTACCTTCCCAAGTACCAGCCAGTCCAGCTTTAGGAGACGACAAAGCCACAAGTTAAAGTGAAAAGGACCAAGGCAGAAGTTCAGGTCACTTCCTGTCCGTTCCATCATACTTCCAGGAAACGGGAGCTGCTGGACTTGGAGTGGAAAGGCTCAGACCACATGCGACGTAGATCGCCCTGGGCAGGGAAACAGCACAAGGACCATGCCCTCAGAAACTCTGAACTCTGCTTAGAATCACATTTTAAAATGCACACAGAATTGCAAGCACGTCTTAGAGCAAACCTATTCTGTACCTGTTTTGCAAATTACAACAAAGACAGTAAAAATAAATCCTTTCCCTGTCAGGCCAGCACAACTTATTTTGGCAGCAGATCTACCCAAAAGGGGTTTCTGATGGGAAGGAAATATTTATGCAGGTGGAAAATCCTGCCCTTTCTTATGTTCTGCTCTGCAAAGTGCCAGATGTGTGTTTCAGTAGGAATGGTACACTCTCAAATTTCTGTTCAGAGCAGGTGACAGGGAACATGCAAACAAGGCTGTGCCTCTCTGATCGCTGCTCAGCCTCTGTCCATGTGGTATTTCATGACCAGCTGGACAAGGACAAATTCACTTATTTAATTAAAACAGCATTTAATATTCATAATTTAGTTAGTCTGTAATTACTGATACTTTATGTACATAAATTATCTTCTATTTTAAGAACTCCTCTCTCAGTCAGAAATGATGAGCAGTGGTCCCTCAGCTCTGGGCCAGAGCACTCAGGGACACTCCTCATCCTCCTGAGCGCTGCTGCCACTGCAGGGACACTGCCCCTGCTGCCAGCTGGCCCAGGGCTTCCTGCTGCCCACGAGCCACCCCCTTACCTTTAAATAGGCCATGGTGAGGAGCGGCAATAAAGTGAATGGTACCAAATAGAGCAGGGCAGGCTGGGCTGCCCGGTGAATACGAGAAGCTACTGTTGCAGTCAATAGACCTGCAAGAGAAAAAAGGGACTATAAATATCTCCAGGTTGCATGTGGATGTTCTCAGCGCTTCATCCACCAGAGCTTCCTTCCCCACCATTTTCATGTCACTTCCCTCTGCTTTGCTCTTCCTGAACGCAACTGAAACAAACCAAGCAGTGAAAAATTATTCTGTTCAAGTATCAGGCTGTGTGGGGCCACTGGCTCTGGTGTTGACTTTCGAGACTAAGCCAAGAATAACTCAACCCAAATGCAGCAGAAGGTGAAGGGGGAAGCTGATTGCACCACCCTGAAGTGCTGCTGCAGGGCTGGCACCTCTGGAGACCGTCAGTGTGAGGCCCCGGCTGAGCAGGGGGGCTCTGAGGAGGGGCTGCACACATCGGGAATGACATTCCTGGACACCGGCCCAAAGGGAACACTGGGGGAATGATGGCTGAGGAAATGAATCTTTCCTTTTCATCCTCAGAAGGGCTGCAGGAGGTCACAATATATACACCCATGTCCTGACCTGAGGGAAAAGCCTATTTTATGTTAGAGAGCAGAGGGGTGGCTGCAGCAAATTATAACCAGCATTCCACTTGTCACTATTGATGATTTTCTGTATGTATTACAATGTATAAAATCTAACTAAGAGATCATCAACAGCAGAATACAGAAATGCAGAAATTATTTAGATGAATTACCTAGATGTAGTATGTACTTTTGCACAGCATAATTAATCTGGAAACTCTCATATTTTTTCCATAACACAGGTATGAGCTACGACACTATCTAGTGAAGCAAAGAGTAAGTGCTAACAAAAACAGACTGATAATCTGTTTCATCTTCTAAATAAAATACAACAACAACAAAAAAATCTTAAATGGAAGATTGTAGAAGGGTTTTTCTCCCTAGACCATGCCAATAAACCCAAAGAGAGGAGGATTAAAAAAGAACATAACCAAGCATCCTCTTAAAGCCTCTTTACACTTGCTTTCATCTTCTTTTAACCCCCCTACAATAATCCCACATCTGCCCACTGGGCAGCTCTCCATATTACACTAATTACTCACCTACAAAATAGCCAATAAGTGTGCAGTGAAAGTAAGAGACCTTCTGCATCCGCCCAGAGATGTTCCCTGGTCCTGGGGCACCGCAGGAGTCACTGTTGGCTTGTTTTTTGTAGTTGTCGTAACGCAGGACAAAGCAGAGCAGGAGCCCTGGCATCACAATATCTCCAATCCCCAGCATGGAGAAGTGGCTGCCTGTGGAACTGGAGAGCAACTGGAATTGGGTTCATGGCCAAAACACAAAGTGACAAGCTCCAGACTCCTCCACTTTGGTTCTGAGCTTTGTTTGGCGCATTCCCCCTTTCCCTGGCAAACTTGGATGTAGCAGGAGCTAAATGCTGCCTACTGAAGTTTTCCAAAGTGATTTCTCCTCCACCTCAGCTCAGCTTTACATAAACCCATTTTGGCAGGACTGACATGTTACTCCAAACCAGTTTCCTTCTCCCAGTAGTGTTTAAGCCGCTTTTGCCCTTAACTCACTCAGCGAAACAGATCCATCAGTGCATTCAGTCCTCTCTCTTGGCGCTGATGGGAGGGACCAGCTGGCCCTTTTATCAGACTGACTAACACTGACAGACACTGCACCTCCATGCCCGTGCACACAGATCTAACAAGGCAGTTACACCCACTTCTGACTTCTCATTCTTGGCCTCATTCAGACAAAACAGAAAACTACGGTCTTGCCAGACATCCAGAAAAGAGCCAGTTGGGAGGCAGATTAAGAGCTAAAATCGTCCATTATCTTAAATCCAAGGTATTTCTCAAGAAAATGAAGGCAAATTGAGTTCTCACAAGGTTGACAAAGTGATCAATTTTGTTTTTATCACTGCAGACAATTAACTTCTCATCTCTGTAATTTCAGCATCCCCACATCTAAAGAAACAGGAGTAAATACACCAACACAACCCACTGCCTGCTGCTGCTGCTGCTGCACTGAGCTGCCCCATCAAGCCTGCACGTGTCTGGTTACAGACCTGAGCCAGCAAGGAATCCCTGGAGCAGGGAGGTGTGGAACCATCTCCCCCCCAGCACAGCCCTTGTTTAGATCAGTTTCTAATCCTTCCCAATTGCCTGCAATTATTCAGGGAACAGAGATGATAATTTCCAATAGAATTAATCCTACTAAGGACAGGGAAGGAAAATGTTTCTCATACAGTATAGTAAAAGACCCACTGATTTTACCTTGGGAATACAAGTTTACCAGGCAGCGACAGACGGGGAACATCCCTGCCCACATTTGGTCCCAGGTGAAGTTTCCGGGATAACACATCCAGGGGATTATCAGCTGGTTGTGTGGCCACTTTCACCATAACATTGCTGTTAAAGATGTAGGCAGAAAAAAAGACCTGTCGAACAAGGAAATCAGAAATTACAAACTGCAATTCCACAGCAACTCAAAGCTGCATCTATTTTTGCTTTGCTTATCCAAGAAAAGAAAGGATATCATCCAAATTTTCCATGCGCATATGTTATATATGATGATGAAATACAAAAGCATTTCAAAAATTCAGACAGCTTTTTACACTATTAATCCTCAAGGATAACTGGCATATACTTTCTGATATCAAGGCACTGATTAGTATCTTGAGATCCTTTGCAAAGGATCCGTCTGGACTACAAGCAGGTGGTGCTGGATGACCAAGGCAGGGAACAGGATGCTGAAAACAGGAGAAAGCTGGGGAGCAGAGAAGAGGTGAGCACAGTGCTCACTCACAAATGGGATAAGGCAACCCTGGCTCTCACACTACAGCCCATGCTGCTGGAAAGTGCCTGGTGCCAGAGCTGTCAGCGGGCACTGCCCTGGATCAGCACTCGGTGTTATGCAAAGGTGAAACAAAACCCTTTTGCTGTTACAAAGTACATTCTGTCATGTCTCTTGCTGAAGTGTGCTAAGATTCTATGCCAACCTTCCTGGCTGCAAATCCATTTGCATTCTTGTTTTGCAGATTTCTCTGCTAATCAGAAGCTGGCACGTTTGTCCTGTGTACGGCTTTGTGTGGACTTGGAAATGCTTGTTCTGATCTTCAGCCAGCTTCCAAAATTCCAGGTCCAATTCCTTTTTAAAATAATATGCAAACGTTGAAATACTCTCATCATATTTCTGCTTTTGTCAACTAATCAGCAAGGAAATGATTCTGTCTCCTGCTGTAGAATTCAGCATCTCGGAATGGAGCAATGAAGCCGATGATCTGGCTCTGCCAGATTTCATCAACTTCATACCAGCACAACTGATGTAAAACTGGCCCAAGGCCGATCACAAATCCAAAGGATAAAAACAGTTTTAGTGAAACCAAACCAAACACTTACCCAAAAGACATCATAAATTAGTAACCCAGAGAGCAGCAAGCAGGAAACCTTCAGGCTCGGCAGCCGAACAAAGGCTATCATTGCAACACACAGGCCCATAGCCAGAGCTACAAAATGCAAGACATCATTAGTTCATTAAAAACAGCAAAACAAACAAAAAAAACCACCACCCCCAAGCCAGTATCTCCCCCCCTAAACCCCGAGGAAGCCTCTGTTTGCACCTGTGCAGCTCTGCATGCACTAGATGACTGTCCGCTATTTCCAGACAGTGAAATTCTTGTTACCAAGGTTAAGAAAAGTCAAAATACATTCAGTAGCCAACTGCAAATGTGTCCCCATGGAAGCAGAGATCCCTCTGCAGGCACAGCCAGCCATTCCACTCGACTTCCACCACCCACCACAAAGAAATGTTCCATGTCCTGTGTCCCAGAGCCTCCATCCCCCTCTACAACCCTGACTCCCCACTTCAGAACAGAAGCAACAAAACAACTTTGAACTCTTTGTGCCCTGAAAATAAAACTCTACTTTTACACTATTAGGAGATTTTCTAGTAAATGCCCCAAATAAATAAAATCCTTGACTCTTAATTCAGAAAGAGCACAATGACATGACATGTTAGAACTTGGTCTGACAAAAACCCCTCAAAGCAACCTTCTGCTTGGGCAAGATTGTGCAAGAGCACCAGGAAACATCAGCATTTAGATATCCAGGGATTTCCCAAGAACCTGTGTGAAAGCCTAGCTACTAACCAGGGAAAAAATACGGGTCTTTTCCTAACCCTCTCCCAAGCGTGAGTTTGCAGCCAGATCAATGAGCTGAACGACACGAGGCAGCTCAGATGTTCGTTTTGTTCCAAGGCGAATTTTGTCAAGGTAGAAAGGCAAGATGTTAAACTAAAACAAAAATCCCAGTCTTCACTTTTGTGTCATTTCCTACTTAAAGCCCAGCCTCAGCTCCCAAAGATACTCCACTGACATTTGAATACATTTCAGCTGGTTACAAGTAAATCCCTACAGAGATACTTACAATGAAAAAAAAATTAAAAAAAAAACCAAAAAAAACCAAAAAAACCCCCAAACTTAAAAAGCAGATCAGCTTTCATCTGTGATATCAGTCTATTTACAAGGAATAATGGAGCCCTCTTGGGACCAGATTACACTCAATCATGCAGATATTTGTCAACAAAATGTCTTTGTCTAACATGACACAGAATTTGTAAGAAGTTACAATCCCATTTTGGCCAAGTGGAACTGCAGGGAAAGCCAACCCATTACATACGTGCCCACCAGTGGGACAGCTGGACTTGGCCAAAATGTAAGGGTTGACCTTTGGATTCTCACACTGTAATTACAGGCTCACGCCTGCATTTCACCTGAGAGCTGGGGAGTCCTTCCATGGAAACCACTCAGGAAACACATCCATACGGATTCAAGGGAAAAAGGTGCCCCCAGCCATCCTGGGTGCCTGCAGTGCCAGGGGCTGCACGCCAGCACCTCTGCCAAACCCACCTGATCCGAGAGCTGCCACAACACCCACGGTCACAGCTGCCAGTCTGAATGGAGGAGTGGGATTACTCACATAAAAACATACCCTAAATCACACTGCACAACTGAAACCAGCTGCAAAATGTAAGCAACTTACTGAGGTTTAAAGAATTTGACACAGCAAAGCAGCAAGAAAAAGAACTGCATTCAGTAATTCAATATAGCCCTCAGTTACAGACTTCCTCTGGCAGAAGAGCAAATACAAGGGTACAGTCTGTCTTAAATCAAAGAGGTTTCTCTAAAGCCAATGTTAATAATAGCTCAAGCAAGCCTGTATTTAGGAGAGGATTTCCAGGTTATAATTAACCAGAAGTTGAAATATTTTAACCAGTGAGAAGTTTTATCTATTGTTCACACACTCCATTTCTCTATCACTGAAACGAACACAAGCACAAGGCACTTTCATCAAACTAAGCAAATACTGGGTAGAAAAGGAGAAGGAAAAAAATCCTTCAGCTGACAGTGAAATACACATTGTAATAATTACAGAGTTTTGCAACTGCTTTAGGAAATACTGGTAAATCTAAAGAACAAGGGAAGCAAGAACGCCTGGGAGCAAGTGCGAGGAATATGGGCCAAAGAGCAGCCAAACCACCAACGGCCTTCACTAAATGGAGGCCAGCTCCCTTTGCCAATGGAAGAGCCCAGAAATCAGGAGAGGAACAAATCCCTGTCCAAGCTGGTACTGACAAACAAATAAGGCAGATCTTCACTGAAATATACTCCAAATCATTAAAAAAAAAAAAAAAAAAAAAAAGACAAAGAGGAGAAAAAAGAGAGAGAGGCAGAGTGGCCAGACAAAGAACAGCTCTGGTTTGGAAGTGCTGGGCATTGGCTTAACAAAGCTGAGTAAGAAAGAACTAACTGGAAGAGTTAATGTTCAATTAACAGAGCTAATTAAATCCAGAGTCCCTGCAAGCACACTCCTTATGGAACAGGGATATTCTGAGGATTAAGAATATTCTTGCCTATGTGATTAGACTCTGGCAGCTCCCCTGCCCTCCTGCACCCAGAGCAATGACAGCCCCAGATGCTGCTGGTGTGGGGTCTGCTTTACAAAGCACAGCATGACCTGGGGAGGATTTAAGTTCCCCCACAGGCCACAGTGACCTTTGAAAGACACAGGTACGGAGGTTCTGATCTGCCCAAAGTGTATTTTAAAGGGAGGGAATAACAACACAGGCTGTGGATCTGCCGCAGCAGCTCCCGGGGTATCTGTGCCTGTGCAGTTCACTCTGTATCTACAGATGTTCCATCCAGCTACAGCACTCCCACTGTACCTCTCCACCTCTGTCCACTGTTTAGGAAAACCTTTACCCAGGCTTTACCAGGGGACAGTTGACCATCCTTGGGGACTCTGTCATCAAGCAATCTGCTCTGAGAAATGAGCATTTCAAGACCTATAAATGTGCATCATCGCGTGCCAGAACAGCCCCAGAGACAACATCTGCTCCCTCTACCCTGTAACACACCCCTGCCCCCAGAAGCCATCCAACCAAGGGCTGTGCTGGCGGGGGCACGGTGGGATTTGGGCAGTGAAGGCTGTTCCGGCAGGAACCACCACACCTCGATTTTGTGAGGACAAGAAATCACCATGGAGTATTTCTCCTGTGTTTTCCTCAGCTCTCGAGCAGCAGAGCTCTCTCACACAGGGAGAACCAACTGCACAGCCACACAGCCAGAACTCAGGAGGAACACCCGCCCCGCTCCTCCCGGGCATGGTCACAGCATCTGGTGCGTTCTCTGCCAAACAGAGGATCCTGCCGGCACACCCAGCAGCTGCAGGCACTGCCTCAGGAGACAGAGTCACTGGGGTCTGCTCTACTGGCTCACAGCACAGCAGAGGGAAAGGCAGAGGTGACGGGATCCCACAGCTCAGGGAGTAAAGCTGCAGTCTGTTTCCCTGACAAAGGCCAATAAATGCTGTTCCCTGTTCAGTGTCACTGGCAAACACTGATTTAATTGGATTTGAACAAATGACAGGAGGATCACCTATATAGTTCAAGCTGCCTTCATATAAATTACATAAAATACTTCAAAGCGAGACAGCAGCAACACAATTCAGTAAATCATAATCAACCTCCAAGAGAAATAAAAGCCAGGAACCACTGCACCAGCAGCTCAGAGCTCTGCAGATGAATTACCTCAAAGCCCACGATGTCAGACTGAAGCACTCACAAAAATAACTACTTTTAACTAAATGCTTCTGCTGATACCTCAGTGTAGACAACTCTTCAGACTCTGCCAAAATCCACACTTGACATTCCATTTGGCTTTGCAGCTCCTGCAGATCAAAAGTCACCCTTGATTTCGTGGTGGGCCACTCTGCTTATCACAAAACAAACTCGGTCTGCATTTTTTTCATTTAGTATCTCGTACTTTAAAAGGTATTTCCCTTCCATACAACAGGTGGGGCTTTTAAAGCAGCAAAAAGCATGAATGAAGCCCAGTGCCTTTGTACAAAAGAAACAATGAAGGTGCAATCAGACGCTTCCCTGCTAAGGACTTGCCTCTGCTGCTGCCTCGTTTTGGAGGAGCTGGAAGCCGATGGGATGAATGTTCTCTATTGTAGCGAACAATTCCAAGGGCAGGTGATGTTGTTCTGGCAATTTTCTTCACGCAATCACAACCTCAGGGTGCCACTGCAGGATGTCCTAAGCCAGTTCAGCTGCCTGACCCTGCTGAGCAGCAGAGGTGCTGCTCCTGCCTGCCCCTTGGCCATCAAACCCACACCATCCCCTCAGATCCCATCGTGCTGCCACGTACCTTTTGCCAAATTTAGCACATACCTGAGTGCACAATAATCCAATTCATCTCACGGCAGCAGCACAAAAACAGCCTGGCAGAACCCGAGCACGCTGCCATTGTAGGGAGCTCAATCAGCTCACCATGTGATTGAGTGAGTGCCAGAGCCAGCACAAGAGATTTGGAAGGCAGGAGGGGAGGAGGAAAGCTCCTTTTCGGAACAGTAAGCTGGGAATTCAGTTCACCCAGCATGAAAAAACCCCACTAACTCACACCTCCAAGCCAGCTGGCCGCCTGCCAGCTGCACCATCTCACCACCCATGGCAAGCAGCACAAAGATCAAAGACAGGCAGCCCCTGTGAGCTGCCTCACAACAAATTATTTGATCCTCTGAACCAATAAACAACAAGATGCACAGCAAAAATGAACCAGATTGCAAAGATTAATCCATGAATCACAAACAACCACTGTCTCCACACATCTTTAACTCAATCTGGCTATTCACCCCACACCACACAGGGTGGAATATCTTTCCTGAGTGTTCTGGCAGTTCCTTGGAAGCTTTCACAAACCAGAAAAACAGGTGTCCCAAACACTCCCCTGGCATGTTCCTGGCTGTTTCCAGGGACTCTGCTCCACAACTCAGCAAGCCATTAATATCAGCTAATTTCACCCATCATCACCAGGTGACTGATGTGTCAGAACAGGCACAAACCAGCAGCAAAACCCTTAATTCCCGTACTCACCATCCATAAGGAGCCAGTGGCCAGTCAGGACCCAGATAAGGACAAGCATCACAGACAGAGAAAACGAGAGCAACTCAGCAGCAGTGAAACGCCCACAGCAGCCAAAGGAAATCCTGGGAACAACACAAACATCAGCCACAGGACTCTGTGTTTCCATTTAAAGAGCAGAAAATGGACACTTGGAACAAGGCTCAACTGCTGATGAGAGATGCCAAGAACAACTGAAGGGAAGTTCCTCTGCCACAAGTAGGTACCAAAACAGCAACAAAATAAGAGCTTTCCTCACATTCGAATAGTGTGTATAAAGCATGAGCTGCAGAGATGGAAAAAGCCCTGTAAATCTTGGCACCTCTCTTGAAATTGTTACCATGCTATTTTCCTAGCACCACCTAAGATAGTGCTTTTAGCAACATGAACTCCAGTCACAAGGTTAAAAAATAAAATGAGTTTCAAAACAACTGTAATTTTCACTGATGTAACTACAGTCCCCAGATGAGGCAGCATTAAAATCCAGAGTCCAGTGTTAACAAACATTAAAATCCAATACCCAAATCCCAAACTCTGAAATCTCGCCAAAATAAGCCAAACTTACTAAAAACCACTGTTGGGAAATCGAGTCCCCTGCAATGGTGTCACATTTCCCAGGCTGGCAAGGGCCAGTGACTTGCAGAAAATTGTGCTTCCTACTTTCAAAGTGGAAGCACGGTGTTGGCACAGAAAACAGGCTCAAACATCAGCCCTGAAGTTAATGCTCATTAGAGAATTCTCTTTAAAAGTAAGAAACACAACACACAAGAAAAGGAGCAAAGGATTGCTCAGGTCCTTACTTGTTTTGAGGTGAGCAAGGCCGTGTTAAGTACTGGCACATCGGGAGCAGAAGGAAAGCAAAAGCTATTGTTGCAAGGACTACAAAAAGAAGAAAAGGTAATGTTAGGACATCCAGATCTGATTTCTACAGTACACAAACAGGCTGCTCCAAGTGGAAAAAGCTCTTGCAACAATGTCCTATTATCATATGCTCAGTGTTATTACAGCAAGAGCAGCTCAAGGCTCCGAGGTTTTCTGCAGAGCTGTGGCTTTCAGACTTCAATGAAATGAAAGCTCTCAAAGGAATTCAATGCCCCATTCCCAAACCTTAAAAAAAGTCTTAAATCTATTCATGGTCGTGTCAGCAAGAAAAACAGTTTTCACATATTCTGAAGGTTGGAAAAAATCTTACTACAAACGGGTTGTGAGATTCTTTGACAATTCTTCAACATACAACGCAGACTAACTGCATAATAAAGGATTTTTCCCCATTTTTTAACTCAGATAGTAATTTTTTCCCCCATCTCACTCAAACCTTTTTATTCATTACTGAACACGGTACAAATTCAAATAAGTTATACCCAGTAGCTGGCAACTTCTCTTTTTTAAAACACAAAGCGCTTTAAGTTTTTGAAACTAGGACGATAAAAATACATAAATATCCAAACAGACTATTTCCATAAACATTTTCTTTTTCAGGCAGCATATTCATCCCACCCACACATTTGTAAAAGCGTTTAGTAACTGCTGGTATTTATAATCATTTTTCCTTCCATTTGTTTTTTAAAGGGCTGTTTAAAAGGCTGGTGCTCGAGGGTGTGGAGACACAGACATGTCAGCAGCACATCCCAAACTGCTGCAGCAAGAACACACTGACATGAAAATGGAAGGCACTTGAAACCTTTTGCATCCTGCAAATCAGATCTTTGTGCTGTCCTCTACTTATTCCTTTAAAATTGGGATGGTTGCTGCTGGTTTTTAAAGAGGTTTGTTTTTCTCTTCTCAATGAAGATGAGATGCTCTTTTTAGAGCACAGTTTCAGCCAGCTGGAGAAAAGGAATTGGTTTGGTCAAACCACACCTTTCCTTTTGGGTGGGAGGAAGATTGAAAACAAAACAAAACAAAAAAAAAGGAGAGATCAGATAATCTAAAAAGAAAATTGAAGAAGTGTCTGCATGCAAACAGCACCAGGAAAACTCACAGTTCTGTCAGTGTTTCCGAGAGGGGACAAAAAGCAGAATGGGTAGGGAAAGAATGAAGAGTGTGGCAACTCTGCACACGCTGACACAGCACAGCCTGAGCTTCAGGGGACAGAGGAACCATGTCCCACAGCCCCAGGTTCCCAACTCCAGCAGGGTCCCCATCCTGCTGAGCAGCCTCTAAGGGCACTTTGCATTCCAGAGGTTCTGGGCTTAATGACGCTCTGATGCAAGCCCAGGGAAAAGCACAGAAGTACCACAAAACCAGGCTGAAGAACAGTTACCCAGGAGAACTGATCCCCAGTCCTCTGAACCTGCAACAAGCCCCAACTCATCCTCCAGTGACACACAAATGTTACAAATGAAGTTACAAATGTCAAGGTCATTCTGGAAATAAATGGACCGAGAACCCTGACAAAATTTATCTTCTGGCATAGATCTTCCCTTATAGTATCTTGTGTATTTGTGTGTAAATTCCCCTAATATCTAGCATGTGGTAGAATTTATCTGAAGTATTTTTTTTAATAGGGAAGAAGATGTGTGTCATAGGTCAAAGTTACAAGAGCAGAATTCAACAGGCCTCTGCAGGGGGTAGAATTAGTCTCAAGATTAGAGATTCAGATTTCACCCATTAACATCAGCCCTGTTCTGGAGGCTGGAGAGGATGAACATGTCAGGAGTTAAATCATAAGGAAAGCCTGCAATGCGAATATGTGATGTGGGAGAGGATGAAGGGTATTTAGGGGTTTAAAAAGCTTCATGGGCTCAGTATGTGGACTGAGTACCATTTTTAGGAGCTGCTGCACATCTGGAGCAGTAGGAAGAATCTTGCTACTCTCAATAGTAGCTGGTCTCTTGAAAAACTGCAAAAAGATCAAAAGGCCAAAATTTTCCAGAAAGAGAAGCCCTGGTATTTATTTAAATGACAAAATGTAACCAGTAAACAGGACTGGAGGATTTGCAATTTTTTTGCAGATAACAGTTTCAATTTTGTTCTAAATTCAAGCAGTGCAAAAGACTCAAATGGTCGTGAGAGCACAGGTACTCTTGAAACAGAAAAATTGCATGAAAGCAAAATTAAACTAGGAAAAGAAATCTCTGGGCAGGATCCCCAGAGTTATTTCCCATAAAGTCCCTGAATTATGAAATACCACATACAGTTCTGAGCACCAATTTACAAACAAGTGAACTTCATGCAAAATAATACATCTGGCATCTTTAAAGCTCTGGCAACTTATAGTTCAGTAGGTTTAGCAAATCTCTAAGTGGAAAATACTTCTCAAATAATACTTGTCACTTTATTTATAGCTACAGAGACACAAAAACACAACTGTGAAATCTGATGATTCTTTTTTTAATGTACTGTGGCAAGTATTATAATTCTTATCAACACAATTTAATGGTATCAATACTTTCAGTTCTATTCCAATTCTTAGAGAGAGAAAAAAACCTTAGTCACCTGCTGTGCATATTGTAAAGACAACTTGAACTGAGTCAAAGAAGAAGAACATAACTAGGAGAGACACGGAGGCTCCGATGGGCAGGAACAGCGCCTGGGTGGAGTCAATGGTTTGAATACCTGCAGGGGAGAGAAGGGACACTTAACTCTCACACACTGACAGCTGTCCCTCAGCAGCACGAGGAGGGCTCTGACTGCACATTCCACCTCACTCGAGATCCTGGAGCTGGGTCCCAACCGGCCCAGGTGCCAGTGCAGACACTCCCGGCTGGGCGTGCACAGCAACTGCCCTGCCCGGCACAGCCAGGAGCTGGAAGCTGAAGGAAAAGGAATGGATTCCACTTGTGCCATAGGGAGAACGAGTAAAAAGTTGTGAAAGTTAACATTACTTAGGGGTTAGGATACAGCAGTTACATGTTTGCTTCACTTTACACTGAGACACAAAGGGGTGGGGCAGAGCACAGGAGAGGTTTATTGAACCCTCAGCAGCAGGTGAAGAGCCTGACCCGAGCCAGGCTGACCCAGCTCGTGCAGAGGGGGCCACAGCTTCGACCTCCACCTGGGTGAAGGCCCCCAGGCACTCAAACTGCATCACAGGCTGCAGTCACCAGATAACATCAAGCCACAAAGTAACAGGCAGTTGCCAAAAATCACATTTACCTGTTTGTGAAACCCCCAGCTCAGAGCAGAGCTCTGCAATCCTTTTCTGCTAAACCCCACCATGAACTCAGGCTCATTTTATAGCTGGCAGCAATTTTAAACAGTGCACACATACTGAAGGATTTGATTATTTCCCCCACCTCAACCCTGCAGTGTGACCACTGGGGATGTTAGTAATGGGACAGGACATTTTTTATTGCATTCTACCACGAGTTTTTAGAATTACTAACAAAACTGAGAAGCCCAAATATCCCCACACAGTCCAACAATTACCCGGTCTCTGTAGCTGTATTTATATTTGATCCCCAGAGGGGAAAGAAGCTGTAAGCAATAACCCAATTAAAAATATAAGATACAGTTACTCTCGTGGAGCACTAAAATAACAGGTAACATCTGAAGTAGTCACTTGATAAGTGACCAGTGAAAAATAATACAGTACTCAGACCTAGAAGAGATAAAACCAGCTGAACATCACTGTTATCCCAAAATAATTAGACACTGCTATGTCTCTGTATGAAGGGGGTTTTAAGGATCTTAAGGATAAACTTTTAGCTTGTCAAGCAGAATACAGAGACATAAACACACAGGAAAATATACACACGTTGTTTGTGTGTGTTTTTCTGTGTAAGAATGTGTCTTAAAATAACGGGTTACCTGCACAACTCAGTTACTGATGCATCTGATTCTGTTGAAAAACCTCAAAATCCCATGAAACACACTCACAACAACCTGTCATAAATATCCAACCCTTTTCATAACAGAGAAGCTAAACAACGAGCAGGGAAGTCCTGACACCTGCACTGTACACTCATTTATTAGTTCATGCCACGATCTATTATTCTTAAATATAAATGGCACAGTAAATTTTAAAAATAAAAAGCAGAGGAACTCAGTCCCTTGGGATTTCTGGGTTGCTGAAGTCTGGCACGAAAAGGTTCAGTGCAATACAGCCAGTGCAGTGATGACAGTGTGAGGACACAGAAATCCTAATCTGTGACTTAGATCTGGTTCTCTTAGGGTCTGAGAAAGCACATTTATTCACATGCCCTTCAACTTCCCAAGGGAAAAACTGAACAACAAAACCCCAGAAATGACACACTACACACCACCTTGGCATCTGGGAATTAGTGCCTGCAGCATTAAATGTCAGGGCTCTTCATTTCATTTCTGATCATTCTGACAGCTAATCCCCTTAATGTGCCTATTCCCCAGCCCCAGACTGTCTTCCCTTACTGCCCAGATGCCAAAAGCCTCAAGTGTTCACTGCTGAATCACCAAGCACAGCAACCTCTTTGCTCTGTGCTGCCAACAGAAGTGTCTGACAACTATGTAAATTCCAAGAGTCTATTTTAAAAAAGGCGAAAAAAAGCAAGAGACACATACAACATATGTTATTTAATTTATAATTTTAAAGCTGTATTTCTTACTTTAAACAAAACAAGCTTGGCATTCAGGGTTTCATGCACAGAGCTTTCACTTATCTCACTCCTGCCTTCTATACTTGAAGAAAATATTTCATTCTAGAGCCTGTTCTCAGAAGATGGCCATATAAATTGTTGTAAGTCAAAATCAGGTGTGAATTTACAGCACAGTGTGTTCCACTCTAACTGTTCGCTTCCACATTTTTACCTGCAGAACAGTGCATCTCCAGCGGCCAAGCTGCCTGGAAACCATTTACAGCTCACAGAGGGACAGTCACCCCGCAGGAGCCGACATGTTAATCCCACTCTGAATAGACAGTGCAGACACGTATTTTGTTGTCCATTATAAATGAGTTGCCCAAAGCCCTGTGAACTCTCTTGTGTAGTTTCTCCACTGACAAGGCTGAATCATCCTTGGGGGCCTGTCAGAGCACCCCACGGCCTCTCCCTGCCCTGGACTGGCCAGCACGTCACAGCCACGAGCTCCAGACAGAAAGGAATTACAGTCCCTGCTCGCTCTGGGGTGGCTTTTGAAAGTAAAGCTGTTTCCATTTCCACTGGAACATGACAAGTTGTGCACAGGCAATTCTTACGCATTATGGAAATGCTGATGTTTAAAATGAGGCTTCCACGGGCATGGACCAGACACAGAGACAGTGAGAGGGCACAGCGAGGCGGGAAGTGCCCAAGAATCCCCTGGATCGGGGGAATCTGCAATGCAGCAGCTGGAACACGTGGCCAGGGGGAGCAGAAGGTGCAGGACACAAGTGAGGGAAGGAAGGCAAGGAGCAAAGCTGACCCTTACTGTTATTGGTGCTGTTGCCATTGAAGGACCCAGTGGCACTGCTGTTGTCTTTCTCTTTGTCTTGATTCTCAAAGTCCATGTTGAGGGACCTGCAGGAGCAAAACAAACGGAACAGAGCAGATTTAAACTCCTGTTTAGGCTCATTCCCATTCTGTCACAGCACCCTCTCCCTGAAAAAGCCCTGCAATGCTGGTTATGAGAAACAACACCAAACACCCTGGGAAATTAAAATAAATAAAATGCTTAGTTACAGATGAGGCACCAAATCCCAGGTTCTGACAGTGAGACCTTTCACCAGTGCCTGCACTGGGAAGTGTTAAGTATCTTTGCTGTGCTTTGTTACCTGCATTTCTGGGAAGAGTAGAACATGATGGAAGCACAGTACATGTTTCAATTCTCTGATGAATTTGTATTCTTTCCAAGTTCTCATTTGGTTCCTTTTCATTCAAATTTAACTATTTCAATTTTAAGACAATAATGTTGCCTCCCTCTAAATGTTGCTAAGAATGATGACCCAAACTAGCTTACAAGTAACTGTCTGCTGAATGTAAGGTCTTACTTCATTGAAAAAACTTCAGCAAAGCCTAAATTTTACGTACACCCAGAACAGATGCCCAGAGGAAGCTCTGAATAAATAGCACAAATTGATATAATTTAATTAATCCACAGGAGATGACAACACTCCCCTGTGCACCCAGCTCAGCTGTTATTGAGTCATCTTTTCATTTTGATATACACACTTCTAAAAAGTTCCAAAATAACACAGTATTCTACTCCTTTTGCCACAGTCCTTCACTTTGATGCAACTTGTAAATTATATTCTAACAGATTTGGCATGACTTCCTGAAACGGGGGAATTTCTCTTAAGGTCTGGTTGTTTGACCAGCAAAACTCTCCATCACTAAATTCTACTCACTTTTTAATAAAAATACCAGCAATCAAGTTTACCATGACAGTTTCTCATTCAGATGCATGTATGTTATCCATGATTTAGCTGCATATTTATTTTTTCAAATAAACAAGAGAGAAGCACCAGAAGCACTGGTCCTGTCTTCAGTCTGCAGCAGCATCCAAATATTTCAGTGAAACTTCCAGGTCAACAGGCATTAACTCCTTTTCAAGTTTAGCTGTAACTGTGCTATGCTAAGTAAACGAATTCTATTAATTTATCAGACAAGTAATAAATGCACCAGGATCTTCTAAATCATTCTAGAGGCATCAGAGTTATTTCCTTTCAGTGCACTGATCCCCCACTGCAACGCACAAGTGAGCGAGTCCTGCTGCAGTCCCAGAGCCAAAATCCAGCACGTCCAGGTCTGCAGGACCAAGACAGGTGGGGTGTATTACAGACAGAGGGGCTGAGCAGCTTCACTGCATGAAACAAAACCGAGAAAAAGGCTCTCCTTTGTTTCCTTTGCTCCTATCAAGCAAGTGCTCCCCAACAGTGACAGGAGATTTAAGCAGCTTTTGGGCTCAGGCTGAGTATGAGGAAGCTTCCACCTCAGACATGCAGTGCTTGAACACAGATGATGGATCACCACCCAAAGAGTTATCAAACAGGCAAAGAGGCAACGGAGAACACTAAAATTCTGACAAATTAATCTGTTGTTCTGAGCTTGTTCTTCTAAAGATCTCTCCGCTCTGCCTCTTGTTTGGAGTGCCTCCATCCCTCATTCACGCTCCCTTTTCCCCCATTATCCATTGTAGCTTCATAATTTTCCTCTCAAGCTCTAAAAATCTGGGAGGAGGCTGACAGCCCTCCAGGCCTTGCTCCAAGATTCAGGCAAACAAGATCATTCTTTTCTCAGTGCAGAGTTCTGCTCCCCTCTGAATTAGCACAGTTTAGCAAGAACTTCACACCATCATTCTCCCAGTGGCAGCAGGCGACCATAATTTAAGGGATTGCTATCAGCAGAGAAAACTGGAAATAAAAACTATTAGATCTACTGCTCATAAACAACCTCAGCCCCTCTCCTTTCACTGCAATGGTGTCAGCAATTATTATTACCTAAAACATCCCTGCCTCAAAAGTAAGCATAAATTAGGAAATTACTTTCACTTAGCAACACAGCTGCTGATCCCAGCCAACTCCTGAATAATCTCCAACTGTTTTATGATTTGGCTCTTCCCTCTGCTACAAATTATCACTAACATAATAAAAAAACCTGAGAAGGGATCGCTAAAACATCCTCCAAGAAAGCCAAAAACTATATTGTAAAAAAATATTCCCCAAACTACTGGATTGAAGACAAACGGCAAGTTGGGAAACATTTGCTGTTTTGTTCAAGTTTTCTCCTGAGCTTCCAAAGGGAATGTTGGGCCAGCACCTCCCACGGGGCGCTGAACTGCTCCACTGTTCCTCCTGTGGGTCCCCACAGCCCCAGCTGGGAGGATCTCCAGCAGAGTTTCAAAGCAGGCAGGAGTCCCTCCCGCAGGGAACCGCTCCGGAGGGTCACGCCGAGGCCAAAGGGATGAGTAAGCAGCTGGCACGTCCCTATCCTGAAAGTTCAGATTCAGCCATGGATCACTTCCACTGCAGCCATGCCTCAGGGAGCCCCCCGGACACATCCGTGTGGAACAACGGAGGGAACGGGAAAGCAAGGATGTATCTACAGAGGCACCTGCAGACACAACACACGGAGAAATTCCTGCTTGTGAGGACACCACCTGACAGCCCTGGGACTGTGGGAATGCCGAGCTGTAAACCCAACCAGAAGCACTCCATGTTCACATGAACTCTAAGTTCACCATGTGAGCCGCTTTCTATTTACAAATGCTTTGGATACCCAAAGCCTGGAGAAGGAAAATTCCAGTTTCACCCCATTCTTTGGCTTGGTTTAAAAGCAGGTACTTGGACAGGTACATTCTGGGTTAAATCTGGCTTTACATAAGCTGAGACACCATGTCTGGGGAAGTGATAGGATAGAAAAAGATTTAGCTGTTACCTGCCTGCAAAGTAACCCCAACACTGAAGTCCCAGAGGAGCATTTGGACAAGAATAGGTATCTGCCCTGCCCCAGGAAACAACCTGTTCCAAGCTGAGCTCACCTCTTTAAAAATCCATAACTAACACAGATCCTTGCACGCTCCAGTTTACAGCTTGCAAGGGTTTAAAGGATGAGACTTGCCCCTTTGGCAGTCAGAAATAAAAGTGTGTCAAGTTCAAGGACTGAGCGACAGTCAGAGTGCGCATGGGAGAGCCGTTCCAGAGGGCTGGAAGCTAAAACTGCTGATCTGGCACAAATGTTGGAAGGCAATGCTCGTTCATTCACAGTAAGAGAAGGGGAACTCAGCTCTACCAACTGAACTTCATTCTAGGTGTGGGCTTCACCCAGGATTTATTAGACATTCTTCTGGGTATACTGAGGGTTTGGGATATTTTGGTTTGTTTTGGTTTTGGACAAATGCTGCTTGTGTGAATTAGGACACTGGACCAAGGCTTTCCTTCACTGCCCTGAAACTTCCTCCACCAGATTAGATCCACCAAGCACAGGGATTTTATCCTAATGACTCACGCACCCAATTCTTTCTGATCCTATTACAGCACTTCTGTCTCAGTCACTTGCCAGCAATACCACAATAACTCTACCTGCTTCTTCCCAACTGAAAATCCGAAACCAAACCCGCTTTCAGCCACACAGAGGTTAACTAAGGAGTGCTATTTTCCTTTTGGCTTGTGACAGCTCCTTTAAAGCACTCAAATCTAGATGAAGACATCACTGCTGTCATATGAGAACAAGCACCCTAAGCTGTGACTTTCAGTTTTCCAGCAAGACACTTTTCTAAGAAAACTCACCCACTCGGGCAGAAATTTTTATTTTACTTCTTTAGGAATTTCCAATTGAATATAATTTTGTAACCTACTACCACTCTTTAATTTCTTAAATAACTTAATTGTATCTTTGTTAGCACCACTGTAACATTTTCTGTAAAGAGCTGCTTTTGGCCTCATCACTGACTGAGCAGAACTGGAGCTTGTCCAAGTCTCCATCAGAACTGTGGGCTTTAGCTCAGACAACTGCTAAAGGAACTGATACAGGAAATTAATTAGGAAGGTAGTTTTAAATATATGGGACCCCATCTTGATCTACAACAGGTTGCATCTTGGGGTTTTCAGGATACATGCGAAGTGGCCTAGAACAGGACATTTCCTCAAGGGATTTGAATCCGTCACCATTGCACCACTTCATCAGGTAAGCTGGACTGCTCTGAAGTTCACAGCCCTTGCTGTGTGAGTAGTTCTAAATGTAAAGCACAGGACAAGATGGTAAAGAGCATGCACAGATACAAATAAGATGGCAAACAGCAGGGGAAAATTTTTAAGAGCAAGAAGCTCCAGGAAGGACAAGCAATTGAAGTTCAAGCACTCCTGCTGGTTTATATTGCATTATGTTCTCATAATTGAATTTTAATAAATGCTACGGCTTCTTGCAGCCAGATGCACAGTTCCTTTTCACACAACTGCATAAATTCCATCAGTTAATAATTTAATTAGTCCCACAACTATATGCTAATCTGACTCAAAACATGACAAAAACCCTCAACAAATAAAACCTTTTATTACTTTTTTGTTCTGATCCCTCTCGATTTTGTTTTCCTAAGGCCTTCTGTTTTAATTCCACCAGCAGTGCTGTTACCTAATGCTTGCTATCAACAACACGCAGCTCTGGCAAAAAACTGGCTCTTTCATTACATGACTTTATTAACTTATGATGGTGATATAAAACCTCTTATCCTGACAGCTGCAACTCCCATCACGTGCGTGACCACAGCTATCAGCGACTTCAGGAGCACTCCCAGCAGTTCAGAGACTGCACTGAGTGGATGGCCTTTTATCACACACTTGAGAAATGAAGCACTGCCCTTTGAGGAGCAAAAAGAAAAACATGCTGTATCTAAGTTTTAAAAAAATAATACTTTCATGTTGTGATTATTTACTTTTTCAGTATGTCAGGATGAGCCTCATCCTCAGATGCCACTGCAGTGCAACAAACTGGACAATACAACACGCAAGTCTAAAGGGACAACTGTGTTTTCTCTAAGCCATACTCGAATCTCCTAAAATGAGGCAGATTTGATGTTTGAAGATTCAAACTCATCCTGCACCAGTTCTCAGATGCTCTGCTGCAATTCAGCACGGCAGTGTTTCCCCACTCCTGTGTTTAGCTGTTCCCCACGCTGGAGCCAACAGCAGTGGGACCTGGGAATCCCTGTGAGACAGGACTTGTTTGCAATCCCGTGAGGACACGCTCCATCAACCAACGCTGAACCACAGATACAATTCTGCTATCGATACCATTCCCTTCTATCTCTCTCAACAATGCTTTAATACCCTCTAAAATACAACTTTACAGAGCTGTCTTCAAGGACTGACTTTTCAGTTATCTCATACGGGTTTGTACCAGCTCGCTACTATTTCTTCCTTTTCCATTTCCTTTACAGAAGCAAAACCATTTCATTTACATCACAGCCATCAGTGTGACAAAGGTTGGATGAAACAAAAGGCGTAAACTGTATTCAGTCTCTTGCAATGTTTTTATTTGAAAAGCAAAAATTCTGTAGAACCTTAAGGAAAAATCTTACCTGAAACTGCCGTAGACTATGAGGAGAATAGAAATCAGGAAGGTAGACACTTGACTGGAATCCACAAGGGAATATGCCCTGGAATCAGGAAAAAGAAGGCAGGTGTGTCACCATGAGTGTCCATTTCTCCAGTGCCATTTGCTAATTCTTTTTCTTATCACATTACAAATAGAGAGGTGGATGACAAATCTTTATGGCAGCTCTCTCTGAAGTTCTCGTTTTCTTTAGGAACATAAAACCTGTACCTTGTAAATTAATTTTTATATTCCAGACTGCAGCATGCAAACCCTGTACAACCACCAAAGGGCAGCTCAAAAGCCTTGTGGTAATTTATTCTGAACTCACCAGATTCAGATTTCCCTGAAACTCATTAAAATTGCTTCAATTACAACTACTGCAGCCCTGCAGGCCACTGACAGTAACTTATTTTCCACAAGGCTTCTTACATCTCAGCTGACAATGGTTAAGTGACAATATGGCAGTTGAGACTCACTTAGGCAGGGAGAAAAAAACAAAGTAGCCCCCAAAAAGCAAAGCCCAAAGGTCACAACAGGCTGCACTATTCATTTATTAAACCACACACCAGTGCTGCCCCATTGCACCTTGCAGACCACTTGACTGCTGAGGGACAGCTCAGCAAGAGGCTTAAAAAGCAGCTTTATCTGGGTAGATTTCCCAGTTTAACACACCGTGGGGACAGAATGGAAACAGGAATATTAATACAGCAGAGGGTCACCGTGCTGGGAGGGCACAGCGGGCAGGGAGAGGCTCTGCAGCCACTCCACAACTCCCAACAGGTTACCCACAACCCGTGCTAAAGTGATGGAAAAGAGCAAGAACAATCCCCAGTGGTAAGTGCATTAGTCTTATCCTACAAAAAAGATAAGTAAACATTTCTGGAAACCAACCAAAAGGCCTAATTTCAACAAGACTGTGGATATGGAACAAAGATAATTGAATTACATGATTGTTCCAAATTAAGTATCACTGAGCAAATAAAAACCAAAGATACCAGACAGTTACAGAATCACTCACCCCATTCCCAATTTAAAAGCAATTTAGAGAAAATTACCAAACCACTAGACACACAGTTTAAAATACTTTCTTTTAATACATAACACAAATGGGAATCTTCTACTGCAAAAATTCAATATTAAACATCACTGACAAACAGACAGCCTTTTTAGATGAAATTATATACTTGTGAATTAAGCTTTTAAGAAATTAGGAACTACTTTGGCTAATTACCATAAATAACTTCAACATAACCCCACACTAGAAGTGAAAAACAGAGATCTTATTTGCTCAGAATGTTGGCCAACACGTAAAAACAATCTTAAGCTTTATATATTTAACTTTTTGGTCATGTTTGACCTTTAGTTTCCAGGCTGCAGAACAGAGGTCTTAGAAGGACCCATGAAGATCAAGATACTGAATTGCAAACACGTGCAACATGGAACTCAGTGCCTACAACCAGTGTATATATAAAAATTCAGGTTCTACACAACATAGTTCACAGCATATTGCTTTTATCCAGTGGTTACAGCCAAGCTCACACCAAAAAGGAACAGCTTAAGGATAATTACACTTGTTTTATGTCCCTCACCCAACCTCGTGCAAAGGGAAAGTTAAGCTTTGTATTCTGTTTGGGTTTGAGAATAAATAGTGGAATTGCACTATTAAAAGAATATTGGGGAACTCCACATTTATGAGAAAAGCAAAATGATTGAGTGGAATTTCAACTGGTATCAAACATGTCCAGGGTTATGCACTGAACTTCATTAAATGACGTTCATAAAATTCTATCTTCACAAATTGGAAAGAACTTTTGAGATGAACAATGTTTTCCATGTAATTCATCATTCAGTGACAGCTCTGGAGGCTAGGATAATTAATATGCCATCTCACCATAATTACTAAACATTAGTCAAAACAAGGCTGTAAGTGTTAGAAAGATTCACAAAACAGATAAAGTACAGATGACACCCAGATCAGGCCTGTGCATAATCCATGAAGGTTTGTATTGGAGACTGGGGGCCCTTTGGTACAAGGAGAGAAGCAACAAATGCAAGCCCATCTGAAGCACCGACCCAGCACAACACAGCTGCTGACAGGCTGCAGGGGGGAGCAGGATGCTGTGCAAGGGGGAAATGGGAATTACAGCCCATCCATCCTGCACAAGAGAGGTGCAACAGTGCAATTGAAAACTCATCACAGCCCTGGGATATTTCCTGACTTCTCCCCGCAGAGATCTCTAGAGCAGGGCATCCCAAAAACTCGCTGTTGTTATCACAGGTATGGGCTGGGAAAACTCATCCTCGCTGATACTCCAGCAAACAGGGCCAGGGAGGGACAGTCACACTTTCCTTCTTCCCGAGGCAGCTGGAAAAAGAACAAGGCAAAACACACACTGCGTGACAGGCTGAGCCAAGGGAGCAGCTCGGGCACGTCCAGATTCCAGCCAAAGTTTCCAACACAAGTCACCCACAAACAAACTCCAGGAATAATTTTACAGTGCGGAAGTGAAGCTCATTGCAATAAAACCCTGGAACTTTTTAACATCTCTTTTCCCTGCATTATATAAGGTATTGCACAAAACCTGAAACCAGAACTGCTTCCTAAAATCCTAACCACTGACTGGACGGACAGTTCATTAAGAGACTAAAAATCCTGGAACCCAAATAAACACTTCCTAGCACATTAATCTAGGCTAGAGGTAATAAGAAAATGACAATCACATGAAATAATCAAAAAGTAAGATTACTTTCAAGTTGTTAATATTATTCAAAATGTCAGTGATCTGCAAACCCATTTGTAATTTTAACTAAAATTTAAATGACCTCCTACAAGTCCAACAGATTCCATATGCATGTAACTGGATTCTCCCATAGACATATTTCAAATATGCAAGTTCACATACTCTCACAGACAAACAAGGCATCAGGGCCACGTTCTTCTCAAGTGGGATCAGCCAAAATCAAAACAAAACTCCACACTACTGATGTTTTTCAGAAGTTGCAGCAGACTTTGTGCAGTCATATTTAAGCAGCCTCCCTCTGCACATACAGAAATGAAATCAGCTTCCTTCTAACAAGGTATTTCTGTAAAACTGTTTAATCTTGGAACAAGCCATGGAAACTTGTGCACAAAAAACGCCTGTAGCAAGCCCATGCATAGTTGTCCTTCGACTTAAATACTGATTTTAAATGCAATTCTTAGTACTTAGTACATGACAATCCACAAAGAAAAGATCCTTATTCTTCATTCTCAATCCAAAAATTAATACTGGTAAGGCCATGCTAAAGGTGCCTTTGCAGACACTTCAGTCAGTTCAGGTGTGTGCCATGTTACAAGAACAGCTACCAGCCCATTTCTGGACTCCAGTACATACCCAGAGCACTGCTCAAAATGCAAAGTCAACACTGGTTTTCCCAGGGAAGCACATTTTTTGGGATTCTTACGCTACCACGCCTGAAATTCAACATCCATGTAAGGCAGTTGGTTTAGAAGTTACTTAATCAGGCTATCGGATTCTTGCTCGGTCAAGTAACAAATAACTAATTACTAGACCCAAGTGTTTTATAAAACCAAGCACTCTGCTGCCTTAAGTCCCTTTTCTCAGCCAGCCACTGAGAGGTGACTTCCCAAACACTTCCTCCAGTTAAGATCTCACTCTGAACCTGCACCTTTAGGAGGCAGAGATCGATTTTCACAAATTCTCTGCCACGAGGCATCTATTTCTGGCAGCTCCACGGGCAAGTGCTCCGAGCACAGGCTGCGAAGGCATGCCAGGGCAGAGACACAGCGAGCACTGTTCCATAGCATACCCTGTGAGTCTGCCCCACAGCCATACAGTGCCAGCATTGTCTGCACAACAATCCCAGCAGCGAGCTGTCCAGCCTGGCACAGACTGCTCCATAGACCTTTACCTACAGAACAATTCCAGGGATGCTCGGCCGTTGGGACACACCACCACTTCCAAACAGTAGCCATGCAAAACACACCACGCCAGTTCCAGCTGGCGTTCCAAGCAGCACTCTCCCCTCTTCTGGGAAAACATGAATAACTTCTGTATTCCCAAGGGAACAGAGACCCCCTTCATTCCCAGCTAAAGAAGATGGGAACCAGCTAATGGAAGTTGCCACAACAACAGCAATAGTGCCACATGAGAGATGCTTGCAAGCTCTTTTCTCTGCATCAGCAGCTGCAGGTCCAGCCTTTTCCCCTGGCCCCCCAGGTCCAAACTCACCTGTCTTTGGGAACATTCACCCTACAAGGTCTCTGCCATCTGCCCACTGTTCTCCTAGTCTGTAATTCCTTTTTAATTGCTCTGGATTTGTTTTTTCCTTTTGCACTCCCACTCAAGAAAATCCCTCGGTCAATGCAAGCACCGGTTTTGACATTTCAGATAAGCAGTTTCTGGGTAACAGTCCTTCCAAACCAGCAGAACTACCCTCAGGCAAAGCCTGGTACTTCTTTTTGCCCTCCCTGTCGAGTGATAAGTATCTGCAACTTGCTTTGTTCAGTGAAGACCCAGAGAAAGTGTCTCTAGCTGAGAGTGCAGAGCGTTACCCTCAACACAACCCCCTTGTCACGGGCCAGGCTGAACTGACCACAAGCCCAAACACTGCCATTACAAAAGCAACTTCTCATCTTAGTCAGACACCTGCTCTTCTTCATACCCTGCCTGCATAACCATCTGCAAAACCACACACAACACCAGACTGGAGAACCTGTCTGCCCGAATAATGCTGAAGAGTGAATGGGAAACTTTCTCAGGAGATTTTGATTCCTGATCTGGCCCATTTCTAAACATAAAATCAAAGAGGAAAGACTGTTCAGTGGCAGCATTGTCTTAAGTACCCCCAAATTATTGCCCAAGACATCAGGGAAGTTTGATGTAATTAGAATGAAAACCTCTTTCTGTGTGCACAAGACACCTACTAAATGTATGATCAATTCAGCCCCTCGATGTTTCAGGAGCAAACATCACTCCCCTGACTTCCAGGCACAACAGGAATGATTGTGAGGAATTCTGCCAAGGTGGGAATGGGAAGCCTGTGCCCTGAAGTTTCCACAGCAATGCAAGTTAAAGGCCTTGGACATCAATCATGCTCATACAAAAGCTGCTGTTAACAGCAGCAAGACAAACTTTCCCTGCATTTACTGTACATATACAAAAATGCAAACAATAAATCACATAGACTTTAAAAGTGCAGCAGATGATTCACTGAAGTTCACATGAATAGAGAAGATTGCATTTCATCATGTATTTGCCTTTATCAGTGATCAGAATATCCAAGGGTTTACAAGATTAAGGAAAATAAGGCCACAAAAGGAAGGTGAGCACACTAAATAGGCCGGAGTAAGGAGGGATTAAAACAGAAGAGCTTTTGCTTTGTTTAATGGGACCAAATCTACAACTTGCAAACATCTATCAGAGAATCACAGAAATTCACCCTGATGGCAATGTAAGGAGATCATTTAATTCACTGATCTTACTCTGGGGAGCGACAATCAATCAGTCATGACAGGTGTTTACCTCATCTGCTGTTTTAAAACACTCACTGGTGAAAATAGAAGACTTTCTTGCCATATAATGTAAGTCTTTTTGACTACAATTTTAGTCCACAACATTTCTCCTATACAGAAAGTCCTTCAAAACTCATGGGGAGCTTGTCATAACCAGCCTCATCTGGGATGATGGATCCACACGTGAGCTCACTTCCATACCTCAGTTTCTGAAAGATGTGGCTGCTCGAGAAGTGACCACACAGAACTTCAAACACTCTTCAGCCCACATTAAAAGCCATGGCTATTTACTCAACCAGTCTGGTGCTCTTCACCCGCACTTCAAATATCACTCAAATGTCCACTGTGTCCTCACAAGGAGGATATAATATATAATACAATAATATAATCCATGCCCATCAAAACATGCATCCCAATTCTCCTTGAAGGAAAACTCCTCCTAGGTAGTAGCAGCACTGGAAGGGTGATGATGGAGCTTCTCCTTCCCTGCCCTGTTACCTCTGATTTTCAGAACTCTGAATGCACACCCTCAGTGTGAGGGTCCCCTCTCAGCAGACAGTCAGTTCTTTCAGAGGGAAACAGAAAGAAAAAAACAACAAAACAAAAAAACCACCAACGAAACCCAAACAACCAACTTCTGCTGGAAATCTGGTGTTAAATGTCAAACTCGAGATGGACAAGGTCCTCACTTCCCCCTCCTCCAAGTGTTCTATGTATTTCAAAAGCTTTTTCGTGTGGTTATTGCATCAGTGATTGCTACAGCAATAAAAAAAACAAAGTCAAGAAATACCAGCTGGTAAATTCAAGGCAAGTTAAGGAGTATTTTGCACTTCCCCTGTTCCACCCCAGGGTTTTTGAGCGATCAGCTCTACGTAGAAAACAACATTCACCCTCCCTCTGCTGCAGTGACCCCAGGCACCTGTTTTCTTTTCCTCACCAGAGTGTGCCGCTCAGGAGGAAAACACTGTCCTGAATCTGTGTGCCTGGTACACTTCCAAAACATTCTGCTAACTCTTTTGTTCCTCCAAAGAAGTGTGAGGTAACTCAGCGATCAGGCTGATCTCTGCTGGGAGCCATCACTGCAGAACTATTTGTGAAGAGGAACAAATCAAACCCAAGGACTGCAGAGTCCGGCCCTGGGGCACAGGGAAGAGGAGCACTCCATGGACACAGAGCTCAATTAGAGCTAACTGCACAAATATTCATTTGGGTTGCAGGGTGGACTCTCTCCAGAAGGTAAAACCAACACGACTTTTTTCCTTCACTGGACTCCAGATCAAGGGTAAACTAAAAAGCCTCTTTCAATGCCCTGAGTGTGCAAGATATACACATATTTAAGAGCCTCCATTAGGCTTGCTGCCAAACCAAAGTTAAATCTGAGTGTAACATTTAAAGGTATAATTTGAAGCGTGAAGTCATGGTACCCACAGCTGTAAACATATCTCAACACTATTCCATTCTTTAGGGTGATTCATAGGAAAAACAAGCAAATTGCTACAGGAATAGCTTGTTTTCTAAAGAAAGTTTACAGTTTCATCTCATTGTCACGTGAAGATAAGGTCTGGTGAGTCTGAGTAACTTATGGAAACACGGATCATGGTAGGAATAAAGAGCTTTAAACAAGACTAAAGTGAAATAAAACAAAAAAAGAGAAATAGGAGTAATTTAAGATGTTCCATTAAAACCAGACTTTCCTACAGACTTGGTTAGGGCTTACGCCGGCATTTCAATTGGTAACCAGAGAACAAGTCTGCTGTTTATCAGGCAGAGAACTCAGAGCAACATTTTCACACTATTCCATACCATAAATATATATTTCTACATATACAATTTTAACCCCCAATTCCCTCCTCTACCCTTTCCAGAAAGCTGCTTTCCTAAAATTCTCCCTGCAAACCCAAATTCTAAGCTCCCAATGAAACTGCTAAGAGCAAACCCTCCTCTGAGCTCGCTCTGTGATGAAATTGGAGTGTGTGTCCAGGGAGGCACGAGGAGACAGAGTCCTGGAAAAAAAAGTTGTATTTTCTGTTAGAAACATTATTGGAGCTCCTCTCCTGGTTCACCCAACTGTTTGCCAGCACAACAAAGAATCACACGTTTCGCAGTGTTTAAGAATTACAGCCACTGGCAGATTTCCAGATTTCATGCTCAGCTTGGAGCGCTCTTTCCTCACAGGAATGGGGGCACAACTTCCAGGCCCTGCACAGAAGCATAAGAATACTTTGCTTGCCCAAAGGAGCATTATTCCAAATCAACACTGGATAGTGTCCATGTACCTCAAAGGTATTTTCAGCTCCTGACCTTCCTGCTGCTCCAGTGAAACCACACTACACAGGGTATATGGGAGCAAAATTTGCAATCAGTGGTTCATGGAGAAGAATTACATCTTCAGATAAGTTGTACTGAACACACATATCTGAGTGTTAAGTAGCCTGAACCAAAATAAATGTCCAAAACCCTATCGATTATCTTTGGCATTGCTGTCCCAGAAAATACTGCCTTTATTATTTCATACTCAATGGGAGCCTGGATACGTAATTTTCATCTCCTACCTACACACAAAAGAAATTACTGTTTTGAGGTTTGTTCTGCTATTGAGGAGGGTTGTTTGGTTGATTTGTGCTCTAAACCACACAAATGAAAAAAGACCTAGGAACCGCACTTTCTTTCTTTTTTTCCTCCTCAAAGAAAGAAACAACAAGATGTCATGAAAAGCAGGACATGCTTTTAATGCCAAATATATGTCACCACCAGCCAAGAATCCTCTCCAGAAGCAGATTTTGAAACTGTATCACAAGTATTTGTGACTGCAAACATTTTTTTTTTTTTTTTTTGAAAATGTGAACAAAACATCCATGCAGTGATGTCTGCAATAGGGGATCCCCATGGAAGAAGACATATCATTTCAACGAGTTAAACTAACACAAATATGTAGAAAAACATATTAATATCAAAACACCGACTGAGTGAATGTTTTCCTCAATTTTTGCATTTTATTGTGCCATGTTTATTTTAATTGAGCTGTTTCAGATCAGCCAGCTTCTTCCAGAACACCGGCGTCCTACTACAGACCAGCCCCAGCAAACTGCTGAGCCAAGGCACAGCCCTGGTTTTATTTTTGAAAAACAACTATTACTTTTATCCCTCCTTGACAATTAAATCTGAAGGACTCCAGCCTATGACAGGATTTGCCTGTGCTGGTTTGAAAATCGAAAGCTTGAGGCCAGAAAGTCCCACGCTGTAAATTGTATCCCCCTTCAGTCAGCTCACCTCCAACTTCAGCAGCATTAACAGAGCTCTGCCAACAAAACCTTTTCCAAACACCTGCCACTACAATTACCTTGGGTTTTGCTTGTAAAACTTGTATTATGCACAGGCAGGAAAAGAAGAAAGAAGTGGAAAAATCGGCCCAGCCCCGTTTTTGTGTGGGGAGGTTTCATCCCGGCCCCACCAGTACAGTGTCAAACAGGACAGAGGGAGTCAACACGTGGCCAGGGACAAGGTGGGACTAAAACCCTCCCAGGAGCAGCTTACACTTAGATCTGGTTAAGCCCACTGTAACACACACACCTGTAATCCAAGCTTTGCAGGAGTTCACGCAGATTAAACAAAACTAACCTTCCTGTTTTCCTGTAACTAACCCTCCACGCTTTAATGGAGTTAATTTTCAAACACGCCACAGGTACCGTAGTTGCTGCAACAGATGACAACATTTTCTAATATTTTGTGCTGTTTCAGTCCTTTCAGATTTGTTTTCACAGTAAACCCCATGGCTGCAGCATGCAGCAGCAGCCACTGAAAACTGTAATCAGGTTCTCTGGTCCCACAAGCCCTTTGAGCACCTGCACTTTTATAACCCCCAGTTCTGCAACACCTTTGCTCCCACCACAGAACACCGCCTTGAGGCACAGGCCATCCAACAAAAAAATTGTTTCTTGAGAATGAGAAAAAGACATAAAACTCATTTGCTGAACTAATTAAAGAAACTGCATTGCCTGTAACTGCCTTCATAGTTCATCAGTTTATAAAAGACTTCAGGGTGCTGCAGGGGATACCTTCAAGCTTTGCTGTAGTACCACAAAAACTGCCCAAGAAAAGTATGAACAAACACAATATTTTGGTGGAAGAATTCAAATCAGCAAATGTCAGAACAAGATGTAAATACGTAATTATGAAAATGTCCATAAATGTAAGTATGAGCCATCTGACTGAGCAAGGCTGCAGCTCGGCCACAGGAACCAACTGACCAAACAGGAAGACTTTCCTCGTGTAGAGAATTGTTTCCACGTTCCAGAGAGAACCAAAAGGACAACTGGAAGGAGGGAGAAGAAAGGAGGTCAAATCAAGACCTGTTATGCACAATCCTCCCTCCCCAGAGCCACAAGTACATTTCTTTGGGTAAATTCTCAGATTCCAACAGGTCAGTGAACTCTGCAAAGGTCAGGCCAATATTTAGCCTACCCCAAAGACTTGCTGAAACAGCTCTTCTATCTAAATTACCACTTTCAGCTGTATGGATTCTCAAAAAATAGCCCTTTTTACCTCAGAAAAAAGGCAAATCAAGGGTGTGGTCACTGTAATTTCAGTCTACAAAGTCCCACTGTGCAAACTGCCTACAGTTCTACGCTCGAGGCCTCCTCATGATCCAAACAACCCTGTGCTCTCAGGAAGGGCCCTTTGGAAACGCCAGTGCTTATCCCTGGTGCAGGAAAGCTTCCCGCAGTTTTGATGGCTACGACCCTTTTGGATTATTAAGGTATCAATTTATACCCCAGTTATTTGTGCAACCCAGAGTTCTCAATCCCCTGGCAGCACAGCTCTGCATTAGACACAAGGCTGCTCAGTGCTGGCTTTTCATTTCATGAAGTTAAGGAAGAAGATCAAAACTTCCCCAAAATCTTCACCTTTGGCTCTCATCTACGTTTTGATCTCTGTAAGTCTTTTTACACATTACAGAAAAGCTCATTACCCATGACCATGATCATATAAAACAGGAGGACAATCTGTGTTTTGTAACACTCCCTTCCACACCCACACAATAAATTACATTTTCACTAAAAGAAAGAAAAAGCAACCAACTCCAAACAAAAACAAACTCAAACAAAACACTCAAACCCAACCTTCTCTACCAGATATTCCCAGACTACCAAACTAAGCTCATAAAACTGGACGTACTGGACTAGCCTTACTTTTGAGTACTTTAAAACTGTGACACTCTGACTTTAATTTTTTTCTAGGAAAGTGAGGGATTTTAAGACTTCAGCTCTACACTTGCTCACCTCAGGAACTACAGAGAGCTTCTCAGGACTGTAGTAGACCAAAAGCTCAACAGTGGTATCAGATTACTTTGGCACACACACAAAGTCAAACACATAAACTGAGCCCATCTATTCTCTAAACACACAAATACGATCAAAAGGCATATTGATATAAGCAGAATTATCCACCATTATTCCTGATAATACAAGAAAAAAGTACTGGTGGGGGAAAAAGGAGCTTCAAGTGAGTGAAGGAACTACCAGCACTGAATCCAGAAAACATAAGGCATGTTTAATTTCTTCACTGAAGCAGAAGCAACGACTGAAAAAGCCACCTCTTCTACTTTGCTAGGTAAGTGAAAAGCAAGGAGCTTAAAAAGAAACAAAACCCAACAAAACCAGAAAAAAAACCCCACCTTCCATGCAGTTAAAAAGAAAAGCCTGAAGTAAAATCTCACACCTGTAATATTGTAATGATAATATTCCATGGTTCCAGCACTTCATTTATAGGAATAATGCACTGCTGTTTACTAAACCAGAAATACAATTCGAAAATAATAATAATAAAAAAAATCAAACAGCAACATAATTTGCTGTTTGAAAAACAAATGCAAGCCAACTTCTTTACAGGCAAAAAAAAAATTCAAGCATCAGAAGGATCTGCATTAGCAGTGTGTCAAACAGCAGCTTTTCACCACTGAATGGATCCCACCCAGAGAGAAGGCACAAAGCTGTATTTGAGCACACCACGATTCCCACGATTAGCTCAGTTACAACCGAGGCAGTAGAGGGGGGAAATTAAGTTTAAAACTGGGATTTTCTTTCTGTTCTGATGCAGCTCACACCCCCAAGCACAGGACACACTCCACGGAGTCTCTTAATCCACGGGAAGGAAAGATTATTTACTCAGTGTAGAAAGCAAACCCAAACAAGTAGATCAGAGAGGGAGGTGTATTTATTACAGGAGGAAAATTCCTGAGCATAAAGCACCAAAATGACACACTCCACACAAACAGAGGCAATCAGTGCAGCCTGTTCCCAGGGTACCTGTGCCAAAGACTTGGTGACTCAGGGTAGCACAAAGCTTGGCAACAGAACTCCAGCTTCAATTGTTAGCATGGCTCTAAATGCATACAAACAGACTCTAATGCAATTATCTTGTTAAAATTGCATATGATTTAGTGCAGAAGTCAATTAAGGTTTTACATTATGAGCATTATGATTTCCCCATACTACTGAGCCTACTAATACCAGTATTTTGGAGACACTTCTGTAGCCACAGTTGTTTTCCTGAGGTGTTCTCTTCATTTCTTTTCCTTTAATCATCCTGAGTAAGAGCACTCAATGCATCCAGCCCAGGAAGGAGAATGGAGCCTGTCACTGGGATGAGTGCAGAGAAGAGTTTCTAAGATGACCAGGAGAAATAAGAAGTGAGTTTATTTAGCCTAGAAAAATACACAGTAAAGGGAGAAGCCGGCTCACAGGCAAAATGAAACACCACAGGAGGGAACTCGGAGATTAAAACGACCTAAAGTTGTGTTGCTAACAATAGGGGAATTCACACTTTCCAAACACCAAATAAACTAATCCAGTCAAACAATTTTTTCCCTCTCAAATCCAATTTCATTTTAAGATTAACATCTCCACAGTCACAAAAAAGACTACTGATAACACAAGAAGTGGCAGTTCTTCCTTCTTCATGCACTGTGCTTTTGGGGGGAACCAAAACCCAAAGAACACAAAGCCCAAATGGACCAGGTCCAAATGTATTATCCAGTATGCTTTATTTTCTTCCTGAGAAACAAGAAAAAGAAGGAGAACACGTCCTACTGCTCTTTTGTACTCTCTTATACTAAACAGTTGAGGTTTAATGAAATGATAACGTTCAGACAGATTATTAGAGGCATCTCACATGCTGAGCTGAGCCTCCAAATGTTGAAATGCTTATTAACAGCAAATTTCCTTAACAGCAGTTGTGATGCCTTCAATATTGCATCACATAAACCTTTTGCACAAACTGAAGTACATGAGTCTTCATGTAAAAGACCAAGTGACATTTATATTCGACCAGCATCAAATTACGGCCACTTGAAAATTCTGCTACTTTTATCAGGAGAACTTGTCGTTTCACTCTGTACCACCCTACTGCTACAGACACAGAACTGAAATGCACCCCCCAAATCCACCATCAGACAACACAGAGGCTGAGTCTGTAATACTTCTGCAAGCCCAGGGGTAACCAGGTTCAAAAGCTTCTAGAAAACCCCCAAAAAACTGAAAGATTATATTGACTGGACAAAACGTTTGCCTTTTAAAAAGCCAATTTCTATGTAAAGGCATTGAGATAACATTGCACAGGAAAGCAAGTTCTCTCCTGCTTCAGTTCATCCACTGACTTGCACTTGTCATCCTCAACACACAACTGACACTCCAAGGCAAAAGAACCCAAGTTGTTCCGTTCTTTTCCCATCCCCCTTAGTGTAACACTCCTCTTACTCCTTAATTCAAGCTGTACTCATTTAAAGGGTGTCCCAGGCCAGACAAACTGCAGCACAGCAGAGCAGAGATCCACTTCTTTTGAAAGTTTTTACTTCAGTATTCATGAAATGCTCCGGCAGAGTCAGATCAGATCTCCACAGCACAGCCCTAACCCAGACAGAAAGCCAGGCCAGCCCTGCAGGAGCAGCCACATCAGATTTTTCAGGTGACACTACAAATCCTGACAATTCCAGCCACAGGAATAGAAAGGAAAAACACATAAATGCAAGGCAGGTTAACTTCTGTTCCTCCCATCTTTAACAGAACTGGTTTGAGAAGTGCGAACTGACACCTCTGCATGAATCCTGCAGCCCACTGAAACAAGGGTCTCCAATTTTCACATTAACTTAAAAGAGCTTCCCTGAGGCTTAGGGAACTAACAGCCTTTAGGAAAAGCACAGAAGTGGTGGGCTCCATAGAGATGTCCATGCAGGAGCAGGCTCAGCAGGACCTAAGGCATGCCTGGCATCCAGGAGCTGCTCTAAGGCAAACACAGCATGGTTTGAAGACAGGCTGCTGATGCCACAGCACAGGGCTCGGCGTTCAGGGAACTCCACATGCTGGAAGCCTCGATGCTGATCCTTCACCAGCTGCTTCAATTCACATTTTCATGTAATGTATGAAGCAAATAACGAAATACAGATCAAAGTGAGTGACCAGATTTAAGCATTTCAGGTAAACAAAACGGCTTTCTCAACTCAGCAACAGCCCCCTGCCACCACCCCGCAAACAACTGAAATCAAACTGCGTCTGTGGGAGGAGCAACCTCTCATCACACCAGCAATCACACAGCTCGAGAGGCAGCAGCTTTTCAATACATAAATACAAGAGGTTTTGGTATCCTCCAGTGGGACATAAAACACCCACACATCAGTTAGTGACAAAAATTGCCTCTCACCAGAAGCGTATTTACCATCATATCAACAATATTAGAAAAGTGGGATAGTAACAAAATCTTAATATTTGAAAACCTGAAGTTTTCCTGCTTAAGGAAAAAAACACAATGTACAGAGCTAAAGATACTCAAAATGTATTAAGCAAATGAAAATGTCACAGTTCCCTAAGCAGCACTGGAAACAGCGAAGGGGGAAGATTCCCCTGAGCTGCAAATGCAAGGTTTCAGCAATCAGTGCTGCTGAAATTTGGATTTTCATAATATATTAGCATATTTGCATAAGACTTTTAATCTAGTCATTCAAGTGAGGCAGCCAGGATACATTTTGAAAGCTCTATTCTGTATAATTAAGGGTGTAAGACAACTCATAAAACAGAAATCTGCCTCTCTATGAAGTTATTCAAGTTAAACACATTTAATCCATTGAACTTCACAGCTTTATTGAGGTTTTTTCCCTCTACACACACAATGTATATGGGAATACCTTAGAATCATACATACAATCTTTAGTTTTCTATCCTAAATCCTATACTGCACCTGTAACACTTCATTTTCTGAATCCAGGAAACTCTTTAACAGTGAGAGCAAACAATTTTTTCCAATCAACCAACCTCAATCAAAAATCTCTTTTTTTTTTTCCCCAGCCAGAATGCAAATACATAGAGTCTTAGAAACATTACAAATGTGTTCCTCATGTCCCCCATAACAATTCCTCGGCTCAGTTTCATCCCTGTTCTGGATTTGAAGTCTCAAAGCCACCTACAAAAATACTACAGAGCTTAATCCTCCCAATATCCTCCTGTAATCCCCAGAGGTACTTTAAGCACCAGACCAGTCTGAAAATACCCTGGGAAGGCAGAGCTGACACACTGTTGGGCTGCATTTATATTTCTGGGGAAATTTCTTGCTCAGGAAAAAAAAAAAAAAAAAAGCCTTCTTGGAAAAGATTTTGTAGTGAACATCCAGATGTTTAACCTTCCTAAAAATAACTGAGTTCACCCTTGGAACAGTCTTGTAATTCCAGAGCACCCTTCAGGCAAAAGCACTCACATCAGAACCAGAAGAGCATAAACTCAGCTCCAGCGAAAGTTAAATTCGGGAAAATGTAGTAGCAAGATGACAAAGCTGACTCAAACATTAGAATTATTGGTTGATTGTTAGTTTAAGTCACCTACTAAATTTAGACACAATTCACACTGAGTTTGTCACTTTGCTTTGACTCCTGTACCTAAAAAATATATTCTGAGTCCATGATAACATTAAAATGCCATTTAACTTTCACAACATTACTTGGATTTGAATGCACAGAATGATGAACAAAGTAAACCCAGTAATTTAAAAATATCACTTAATTATCCTTACCATTTTATTTGAAAACTACTTTTGTGTAAGGAGTAAAGCACCATGAGGGTGTAGCTGACATAAAGCTGTTTTTCAAACACAATGTCATTACTGTTTGGCATCCGGGGGGCATTTAAAGTTAAGATTTTATTCATGAGCAACTGCAACCTGTGTTGTACAGGATTAAGCACAACAACAGTAACAACAAAAAAATCACAACAGCACAAAGTTTCAGACATTTTTCCTGCCTGTTTTGTTTCCTCTATTTTAATTTTAAGAGAGTTCTTAATCAAAGGATCTGAAATGCAGGAAAAGGCAAACAATATGTAAAATTACAAAGTTGGGCAACATCCTAATGTGAGAAAGAGAAAAAACATGTAACAAGAAGGCGACAGATATGATTTTTGGATGAGAAAATGAAGAGAACTTCTCTTGAAAGTGATTTTTTTTTTTTTAACTTGGGACTTAACACTGGTTTGCCCAAACGTTTTCCTCTAGTCTCTCCTGAAATCACTGTAACAGTACAACTCTCGGAAAGCCCATTTTGGACCCCACAGTAGTTCTAAACTAAACCCAAGGAGCCAGGCCCTCCCACACTTCAGGAGAGGGCTCTCGGTGTCTGGTGCTGCGGGAGATGCCGAGGCTGCACTTGTGCAACTCAGAGCCGAGTTCCCAGGCAGCAACCAGGACCTGCTGGAACCTCAGCAGGGCAATGGGAACACTTCCCTGCTTTCCGAGCTGCTGTGCCCCCCACAAATGTGTTTGGGATGTTCAGTCGAAGGCTGTTGTAGCAAACGGACACAGATGTCATTGGAGTCCCTCGGCCCAGGGCACCTGCAGCACTTCCCAGACCCTGCTCGGGGCAGGGAGGGAGAGGGGCACGTTTCTACCAGGGCTTTGCAGGTGTCCCCTGGTCTCTCCATTCACTTCAGGTATTTATGCAGTCCTAAATCTGAACCTGAAAACTAAGTTGATGTGAATAATCACCCCATAATTTCTGAAGCATATATAAGTAAGAATTCAATTAATATACGTAAGTTTTGTATATTATTTCCTTTCATTAATAACCTACTGTGAAGGCAAGAAACATGGGAATTAACACTGGTATGATTTTAGAAAAACTACCAACAAAACATGCAAGCAATCCACAAGAGTTTTCACTCCATTTAGCCCATGATAAAGTCTTCATTCTTTTCTCTTTCAGCAGCTCTCACTTGTTATGTTCACCTAAGCAACCCCATGGGAAACCACAGACGTTACTAAATATTAGAAACTCTGTGGAAGGCAAATGCTGGATTTGACCAGGAATGTGATGACAAAGAGTTTGCTCTAGGCTTCTTTCATGTTTTAGAAAGCCAGTTCGCTTTCAGTTCCTTTTAGGGGGAGAATGACATAGATTCCAGAGGCGTAGTCAGCTATATGAAATCTTGTTTCACAAAACAAAATATGAACCACAATGTCCACTGTCCTGGGAATGAAGGAGGATAAATATCTAATCACAAAGGAAAACATGGTATTCTATTAAGAAGGTGGACTAGAAAAAAATTCTCTTTTAACATCAGGCATTTCATTTTCTGCAGTTAAGTGTGCAATGGCAGCACTGCCCAATTCCAGACAGAGTGCAGCATGAACTAACCACGATGTCACTGGTAAGGCTGATGATTTCCATCGTTTTTTATTAAGCAAGATTTACTAATAACTTTCTCTGAAGACAGAAGAGAACATACAAATTATCCACCAGAATTCAGAGAACATGGAATTTAATTCATATTACTTTTAACAGCAGGAAAAGAAAAGAGGCAGAAGTATGTGGCTTGGGATAAGCAGTCACAACATACCACAGAATTATTAGCTCTGGAGTCTCCACTATTACGTGTGGACAACAAAGACACGATCCGTTTGCTTCAGTGCTGACATTTCTCTGGTGTTTAACACATACCTGAATTAATTCTCCTAATTTCTCTTTGAACTCCAGCTGACACCAAAACAGTCTGCTGGATTTATTATCCACTTCCCAGATTCTGCCAAGGCTTCCTGTTCTTCTGTTACAGAAACGGCTCCTTTTGGTTTTGAGACCTGCTTAAGAAAGTCTGCTCAGCACGGAACTGCCAGTCATTGGTTATTTGGGGAACTCTGGGCCTTCCTGGTTTCAGGCCTCAGTACTTAACAGAAGGGTCTCTCTGAATGCATTTCTCTCCAGTGGAACACAGATCTAGTTCAGGGCACAACGCTGCTCCCAACCATGTGTGTCCACACGCACCAGACAAAACACGGCTCTGAAATATGTCTCTTCCCTTCTACCTGCAGTAGATGAGACACCATGAATCAGAAGGTCATATATTTTCATTTGTAAACTCTGAGCTACCTCAGCAGTAACTGTTCTATAAATTTATAAGACAAATAAATTGTCAGCATGAGATGGCTGTATTCCTTCCCTGCCCTTTCTGGGCAATTCTAACTGTGCCTTAATTAGCAGCATGAATTATTTGCCATGGTAATAGGGAGACATTCAAAGCACAGAATGATGATTTCCCTGAAAGTTCAAACAAGACACTGGCTGGAGATGCACCTCCCGAGACATTATTAGCAGAAGACAAATAAAATATAAGCATCTCTACCACATCCAAGCCCAGACTATTGCACAAGTGAAATATTTCTTTACAACACCCAATACATGAACACGGAGATGATCCTCACGGTGAGCTGTGAGAAATGTGAGCAACTCAGCCTGGAAACGTCCAAGGAGATCCCTGTTAGTCCCTAACAATGTTCAGATGATTGTCACAGGCAAGTTGGAGCCAAACAGCAGTGACTGTAGCACTTGATTACAGAGTCCTGATGCCACAGCATAAGCCACCAGTAGAAATTATTTTCTTTCCAGAGGTTAAACAATTATGAATTCCTAAAACAAACAAACAGCCCAAGCAAATGGAAGAAGAGAAGCTCTTCCACCGCAGCACACACAGCTCACAACTGCCATGGGGACTGCAGAGATGGAACATGTCTCATGTGGAAATCACACCCGGTACAGAACCCAGCCCTTGTCAGTAAGCAAAGCAGCAACTGATGACCCCAGCACTGAACTCTGCTGAGATTCTGGACTTCCAGTTCTCTCCTGATGTCATGAAAACAACATGGGTCTTAAATCCAACCAACACAGCTACGGAAAGGGTTTCTCAGCCGTTCTCTTCACATTTTCTACTTAGGAGAGTGTCTGTAGGTGTCCAGCAGGGAAAGCAGAGCTTGGCTGGCAGCAGGGAGGGTCTGTGCTGATCTAAACCAGAGCAGCACCTGCAGAGGAACTGAGAGTGACCGCACTACCACAGCAAAGAGAAACACAACATGTTCCTCGAACCTCACCCAGCACACCTTCACGTTCATGGGTTCTTTCCTCTTGGGAAGAGAAGAACCCAGCTCACTTTAGTAAATTCTCTTACTGTAAAACCAAAAGCAAGTTCTGGTACATTTATATCACCATAAAACAACTTGAAGAAAAATGACTTTAGCGATGAAAATTGCAAATGGCATTACAGAGTTGTGCAGGATTTTTATTACCGTTTGGTCTTATGTTCCACATTTGTACCAGAAATGGGTGGGTGGGGTATCTTTAAGTTCAGAAACACCAGATTTAAAAAAAAAGCAAAAAAAAAAAAAAGCCTAGTTACAACATGCTAAAAATTTAACTAAGGACCTCCCTCGTGATGAAGAAAACATCCACTCAATGTTGATTTCTAAAAATACCTCAACATATTATATACCCAAGATGTTTTTAGTTACAAAACAGATACCACTCAAAGTAACTTTTGATTCCAAATAAGAGCACTACAAATTTCTATTTGTTGGGCATTTTGCAAAGTTACAGTCCTCAGGTGTCCGCAACTTTAAGAAAATCTAAATACTTACTTGCTTGGTTTTAGAGTGTTGAAAAGCTTGCGTGGAAAAACTACAGAACATCCCTCCTCTGATAAGGGACCACCCTTGCTAACATCTGTGAATTCACACCATTCCTACAAGTATTTTTAAATTATTTCCTTTGTTCCTCTCTCTGTGCAAATTGCCAGTAACAGAATGAACAGCCACAAAAATGGAGGATCAGCTGGATCTCTTCAGATGATTTGGGCATTATTCGATGTCTAGAGGGGTCAGAAGATTTTGTTATCTCGCTTCAACAAATTTTGAAATACTACAGCACTGCAGCCATTCCAAATTAATCATATAGACCCTATTAATAGATTGTCATGGAGTCCTAGAATCCTGCTCTTCCAAAGCTATCCATTTCCTCTGCAGTACCAAGATACAGGATATTCAACAGCAAGTTTCCTAACAGCACTGAAAAATTCCATTACGAAAAGCTCCCAACAGTTTAACTACAAACAGTGAATTCAAGGCCATTATTAGTAACAAAGGATAACATATTTTCACACTTTACCATAATAAAAAGAAACTATATTAGTGATCTCCAGAACTGGAGCAATAATGTGTGTGAACAAGGTTCCAGACAATTGAGTCTTTAACGTAAGAAAACACAGCCTGTCTTCTAATAATGCAATTCAGCCTCATCCCAGACACTGTCAGTTATCCAAGCCCAGGAAAGACATTTCTCTGAGTCAGGTTGTTCGAGATAAATACTCTATAGAATGAATTGCTCGACTCCACCTTCCTTGTCTTGCTCCTCTTACAACCACATTCCCCAAGAGTCAGAATCCGCTGCAGATCCAGGGTTAAGAGTTCATCTGAAGTGCAACTGAGCCAAGACCCATCATCCTGGGCATATTTATCATCAACATTCCATCACAGGCAGAATATTAGGGCTGTCCTGGTGCCAGCAAGCAGTCAGAAAAGGACAACGACAAAAGAAAACACATTAATTATGTGGCAGAAAGAGACAACTCTCAGGACATGCAGGGACATTCCTGTACGTCCTCAGGCCTGCACATTTCTGCGAAGCGCTCCGGCCGTCCCTCAGCCCAGCACACATTTTCCCCAGCCACGGTGGGCAGATGGTGTGTCCATCTGACACCTGCCAGGGTGTCTGAGCTGTGGGAGCTGCAGTCACTGCTCTGTTTGCTGCAGCAAGAGCTGGCCGGGCAGCTGAGACACACCGATAATCCAGAGTGAGAGACGGGACAGGCTGTGACGCCTCTGAGGACCCAATGAACGACTTCACCTTGAACATCTCATTGTAAAGCACTGCAAGACAAATGTGTCATCATTCTGGCAGCTTTGCCTGGACAGGAAACAACACACTGTGCTAAACGACTACTTAAATATTTAAGACAATAAATCTTAACAAACTTGGAATCTTATGGGATGGAGAGAGGAGAACAACAGACTAAATCAAAAAAATTCAGACTGAATCCGTATCTCCACCTGAAGCAACACTGAAAAATACAGCAGGTTTCCTAACAAGCACACAGAGGAATATCACTACTTGATGCTATATTTGATCTCATCCAGAAGCCAAAACCAGAATTAGCTGATCCTCTCCCAGGTATACAGTTTCACACACAGACACACAGATTATACTGGAGAGTTCATCTTGAGTGGCCTAACCTCCTCTCAGAGTATTACCTAAAAACATCCTGTGCATATTCCTGCTTAACTTCTTTCCCCTGTGGCTCCATCTTTATCCCCAGGCTCTCACTCTAGGGGCATCCCAAGGTTCTAATCAGAGAGCAAACTGTCCCTGACCACCACAAAGTCTGTGCCCAGTTCTGGACTTGGTCACTGCCAACACACCTACACCCAGCAGAGACACTGTCCCACTCACCTTGGTGTAACTATCTGGAGTGTGACACTCACTGCAGTGAAGGACTAACAGAAGACGGGTTTATTCACATTCACAAGGTTTCTTTCTGTAAATGACAGAGCTGCTCATGCAGAGCAGAACTCTGACAGCAGAACATGCTGCGAATCCCACCTCCTTGGTAAGTCACTGTCTCCTCATACAGGAAAGGTAACAACTGAAGCAAAAACAGCGGTTCAGACTGAGAAAAGTGCAAGAGTACTCGTACTAGAACCACACAACTGGTTTATCTGTGAGATACAGGTGTTTTTGGCAATGAGTGCTACAGAAAAGCTTAATATGCAGGTACCACTGGGAAGAATGAATTAAATTAAATGCTAGAATAGGTTCCAGGAAGACACCCTAGCAAAGACCCAGGGCTCTATCTCCCCAGCAACTAGGGATCATCACTTTGCAGCTTACACAGATTCAAAAATGCAGCTGCCCAAACCTATGGATGAACACTCACCTAAGACTTAATGTACAAAGACACTCTGGAGCCCTGTCAGGTGTGGAGGATATTGATCTCAATGCAGCACTGATTCCTAGACAAAACACAGTTTTCCATCCCAATATAAATTTTTTTTTTCATATTTTGAGGTTTAACTTCCACAGCAATTCCTGTACTTAACTTAAAAATACACAGAATACCTCGATATTCTCTTAATAATCTTTTTAAGATACCAGAATGTAGTGAGCTCTCTAATAAGAAAAAAATTGTTCATTTTTATCACAGAAGGCAGAAAAGAGGATGTTATCTCACCTATATTGACTCTACTGTTGACTTAAAAAACCAAAACAAAACCACACCTCATACCTCTGACATTTAAGCTGGTATTTATTGATTACATGCTTAGAAATTCAAACTCTTTTTAGCAATGCATTCAGAAGTCAGATCAAAAAATAAAACTAACAACTAATAGTTTAACCAAAGCATTTAACCATCAGGCCTTACAATCAACAAGCCAGAACCAAAGTCAAATTGGCCAATATGACCTTGTCATACAGAAAACAGCTCTGGATACTATTGATGAGTTGATTCACCCACACAGCACAGGATTATAAACCCCATCGCGACGTGCCTGGGTAGAATTAAACAGTATTCCATAAAAATTCCATAAAAGAACGATTAAACACCATCAGCAGCAACGACGAATCTTCAGTGACAGCACTGAAAGTGCATTCCTGGATGAGTCAAAGCTATAAAGTAGCCAGTCTGTCTGGCCAGATTTAAGCAGCTTTCATCGTGCTGGGTCTGTATTAAGACAAATTAACGTTGTCAGATGATGGCTGGTGAGATGCTGACATGAACACGACTGCTCACAGCGGCACCACGTGAACAGGGGATTCAGCTGGCACAAAAATACAACACAGACCATCACAACAGGCCCCCTGATTTTGCTACCTCTAAGTAAGAGAGGCAAACTCAGACAAAAAAATGTCTTGACAGCAGCAAACGTGGTCACTTCCCCCACAACTGAAACGCGTGCAGGAGACCGGACTGGCAGGGCCTGATCTCTGCCTGACAACCTGGGTGCAAGGGAAACACAGGCCTTTAACACACCTGAGCATCAGCCTTAGGGCAGCTGGGGCAGGTCCAGGAGCAAAAAACGGGCAGCAGAACACACGGACGGTGTTTTCAACAAACTCCTGCCCAAAGAACTAAAAAGCTTTGTGACAACAAGAAGCAGCAACATTCTTTAGAGAGGGCGCTTTGGGAATTTTAAGAAACTTTTTCGAGTAAAGCCTCCTGCAGAGAAGTATTTCTGGTTTATGATAGACTTTTTTCATCCTTTGATTTAGCTTTAAGGTAGTCTTTTTTTATGTTCCATCTGCAAAAACATAAAAAAATAAAGAGAAAGGTACTGAGCTGGAAAACTAACATTTGGGGTTCTTCTAAGGCACTTAAGTATGATAAAGAGGTTCTTTCTGTTCTGTACCATCTGTAAATGCTTACAGCTGCATTTGCTTTAGAAGCAGTCAAGTTAGCAGAAAATTAAAAAAAAAAAAAAACCAGCTCTTTGCTATTTAGTTTTAAAGTTTCCTTTTTCATGAAGAATAAAAAAGCACTCTTTAAACTATTTTCAACATAGAGTTTAATTAGATTCTACTCTTCATCTTCAAAACCCTGCAGAGATCATAATGTTCCCCATGAGAGCTTTTAGCCCTTTGTGGTAACTTCTTGGAGCAGCTATTCCAGTGAAGGTACAGGATCAGCCACCTCAAGGAGAGTTCAGAGAGCAGATAATCTTTCCTCCACCACACACATCATCAATCTGAACTTCTAAAAAGGACCAGAATGACCTTGTGCCATCAAACCTAGAAAGCAAGACACAGACACACCTCACCTCACCAGCGTGCAGTACAGGCCACAGCAATCCATATCATCCAGCTCTGTTTGCTCCCTTTGCCTCCTGCTATTTCACCAACCTCACCTTTAGCTAACACTCCCCTGGAAAAGGGACTTCCCAGTGACTAAATAAGTCAGTCACGCTACACCTATTTTATCTTGCCAAATGGGTCTGACATAGATGATGGTGAAATAAATCACAACTGTAACCCTGAAAGTAGTACATTTACACCAGTAAAAACATTCCTTTGTAGAACAACTTTTATCATGAGCTTTGGTCTCATACATCTGACGTATCTGTACTGACACCTGGTTGATCCTAATTACAATGATTATCCAGAATTCATTGTTGAATTCCTACCCACTGCAATTTAAATGAAGTTTTAAACCTATCCAACAGAAGAAGAGATGTCAGATGGCCAGGAGCCACAGACACCAGAAGTAACACTGAGCAGAACTGTAATTCAGCTGTTGGGTTCACCTCTGTCCTGCAGAGCTCAAACGTTTTGTAATTCTGGTTCTTGTCCAAGCTGCGTATCACACATGGAGTAAGCTGAACTTACTATTCCAAATGATGACTGAAATTAAAATAAATCCTGTAGATACACACTTGCTACTCACTTAACTCATGCAGAGAACCCCCTCCCAAACTGTCTGGGCATCACTGCTGTACAGAAAGGTGCACCAATTGACATGCTGAGATCACTCGATTTTTTTGTACCACCTGAACCCACAGCACCCCATGAATCCGTGCCTGCAGTGGCTTTCTCTATTTGCAGTACTACTGACATGAGAAAACGCTGTAAGCAGAGTTCCCAGACTTCTGTGATTCAGTGAAACACTCCCAGTTCTTAACATTTTTACTGATCTCTGTAAACTTCTGAAAAACTTCAAATATACTTAAAGTTATCTATCATTGCAAATTTACTAGAAGTTATCTTCGGTCTAGTTATGTGATGAACAAAAGGACTTTTTAGAGACACTTCAGTCCAAACCCAGCAGAGTTCACAGGAAGGAAGCAGTGAATGAGAGAGAAAGTGTTCAGCCCAGAAGCACAGTCTGGGTAGAACTGAGGACTGGAGGGTGCTGGGCTTTAACAGCCAGTAGTTAATGCTGCACAGAGCTCTATTTTTTCTTTTAGCAGATGAACTGAAGATTAGTCTAGATCTGAGCCTATTCCTGCAGGTGAGCTTGCCAGCTCATGCCTAAAGTTAAAGACTGTGTGTGTGAACAGAGGGTGGAACTCCCTGCATCCCCTCCTGCTTCCCCCACATGACCTCTGCTGTGGAGGCTCCTGGAAGAGCGAGGCTGTGGCATAAAAAAGGAAGGGAATCATTTCACAGCCTTCAGCTACAGCCCCACTGCACGGGAAAAGACTTTCCTGGGTCAGTAGTCTATGAACCAGCTACAGGAAGTAAAGGGAGAGCAGCCAGACCTGAGACACAGAAGGAAGGAGAGAAGAAATGAGAGTCAAATGGTGCCATTTTCCTTTCAGATTCCACTGGGCGGGGAAAATGCTGCCACGTATAAACTGGAGATACGATTTTATCTGTCCGGCTTCTACATGGGCAACCTCAGTAATAAGGGAGGCATCTTAAACACAACATTGTGCACTAGAGAATAATTTTCTTACTGCATTCTCCTCTACTTCAGGACACTGGCTGGGATGATTTTAAAGAACCTCCTTTCTGACAATCTGGAAGAAAAAAAAAAATCACTTAATCCTTGCACCCAACACGAGTGAGTGCAAGGACAGTCTCATTTCATGGATTTATTATTCTGAATCCTTGTTGCTGTAGGATATTAACAATGTTCTGGTTTAATTGGTTAGTTATGAGTTACACAGTATCCTTCCAAAAATCCAGAACATTCTTTCTGACTGCCCTGTCTATACGATACCACTTAATGTGACACACAGATATGGAGGCTCTCCAAGGGAATCTGGGACCTGAGGCTCAGATCCGGCCCTGAAAGAAATACTCAAGAGAGGCTAATACTGAAGATGACAGCACCACAGCCACACAATTAATGAGCTCTGGGACAATGTCATCACGGGGGATCCGGTGGACAGAGAGACACTTAATGCATCCTGAGAGCTGAGTTTCTGTTGGGATGGAAAAGAGGGGAGAACCCTGGTCTGGCAGAGCCGAGTATTTCAGGCACAGACACCAAAAGATGTAGAAGGAGAGATCATCACCATTAGCATCCTTGGAAGAATTAGAGAGAACGGGGATCAGCAAGTGTTGCAATGACACGTATGCTCCATTAATCTTATTAAATCATCACCTTTCACAGTGGGGCTGATTGCCTGGATCCTGCCCAGCTCACACACCAGCTTGTGCTTGTGCTTCACTCAACCCCCATCACTGGCTGAGCTTTCAAATTATAATTCTAATCAGTGACACTAAAGCAATGTAGCATCAAAAAGAAAATGGGCACAATTATTTTTTCCTACCAATTTCAGCCTTGGTTCTTCCTGTAAACTTTACTCTTATGTCACCAGAATTAAATCACACGGTTTGAGTAAATGACTTTTGTCAATTATTTGCTTTTAGAGTGTATTACAGCACTTAGAGTCATTATAAAATGTCAAAGGGCAATAAAGACAGTGGCACCTATCCCACAAGTGTTGACACATCACACTATTCAAATAATGAAATAAAATAGCTGAGATACTAGAAAAGACCAGAGTCTGTTCTGCTCTTCTTCCAAATTTTAGGAAATCAAAATCACTGCATTTTAAAAAGCATGACACATATTTCCAAGTACTTCTTGTAGGAAGGTTTCATAAACACCCTTTTTTTGGCATTGTGCTTCAGTGACAAATGATTATTGACAGAGCTTTCAACAACTGAATCTAGAGTAAAAAATGGTGGTATTCACCAAAACACAACTTATCTCAGAAGAACTTCATATCCTCAATTAATTCGTCTGGTGGTCCCCACATAACTCCTCAAATTCCAACAGCATCAGGTTGTTTAACTCATACCAAAATCCCAAAGTGCACAAAATAGCCATTTCTTTATTGGATCTTACCCTCCAGGAGAAGGAGATGCTCTCAGGACCATCAAACCTCACACAAACCACAAGAACAATGGCAGATGCACACACCTAACAGCTCAATTACCTGTGACACAGGAAATCACACACAGATCATCTTCTGTTTGTGCAAATTCAACCCTGCATCTCTGGAAAAGCAGCCTGAACTCCTCCCACAGAATACACAGACTCACAGACCCCTCAGGCTCCCCCAGTTTTTATGGAGGCAGGAAGTGGAGTCCAGGTCCCTGCCAATCCCAGGCACAAGGGGATTGGCCCAGCAAATATTTACAGTATCCTATATGAAGTAAAACAGACTGAAATGGACAAACACAAAGCTCACCCTCTGAATAACACATAGTTTGGTGATGAGAACACTCCCCTGGAAGGTGAGAGATGCAAGGCCGGAAACCCCGGGGGATGGAACTGATCTCCCACATCCTGGCCAAGTGCTCCAATCACTGGGTAAAAAGCAAGGAACCATTAACTTCTGCTGCCACAATACCCTGAACAGGCTGAAGGCACAACTGACACAAATCTTAATTAAAACAGGAACTGCACACGAACACCAAGAGAACGTCGATTTATGTTCTTCACACTAACATTTTTCATAAAGAATTATTAATGTATTAGTAAACACAGGCTTTGCACTGAAGAGAGATTTTATTTTCCTTCTGCTAATCAGAGTCATTACACACATGTACATTCAAGTAACTGTAAACTCCAACTAATCCCATGTTCTTTGCTTTATTTGTCTTCCAGCCCAGCACCGTAGACAGTGCCCCGTCTGCACGATACACAGCCTGAGATAGCAAAGGCTCCAGGGGGATAACAAACAACTCAAGTGAGACCGGTACTGAAAGACAAACATGAACCACAAACGTGATACTCGCAAATTTACCGAGGTTTAAGTCACTTTTCTGATGCCAGACACTCACACACATTCATACAATGACATCCTTGTTCTCAGGAGGCTCCTAACAATCGTGAAAATGGAATGTGGCCGTAATTTCGGTTCCTGAAAAATGTGAGATTAAAGGCCAAACTCCATGTTTGTATGCCAAGATTTCATGACAGATTTTTGACAGCAGCAAAACAGAATCTCATCTATGTGCTTTGCAATCCGTTGCCTATGAAGTGCAGTATTTTAAAAGCCAGGTGAATGATTCGTTTTCTGTCGTAAACTGCCTCCCATCCTCAAAACACCCTCATTAGTCAGTAAAGGTGGCCCAACCTAAACTGAACAAACAAGTAAAAAATCTTGAATGCAAAAAATTATTTTACTAGTGCTTGACAAGTTCTGGCAACAAGCTGTAGCTCCTCTTACTCCCTGCCCTCCCACATACACATCTAATCCAGCCAACTAAGACTTAAAAGCACCACCTCAGTCTTTTGGAAGAGACTGCATTTTAATTCATGGCAGCAGCATGTTAAATGCCTAATTGCAATGAAAGCAAATTTTCAGACCTCTGAATCCAGCAAGACTTCTAACACCAACTGATTTGAATTCTCCCAGGAGCAAAGACAGCATTGTACATTTACACTCATTCCAAAACCCAGTGGCTTTATTGATTACTCTGACACATCATTAGATTTAATTTCCACGCCCTTTGCATTACGTAGAGAAGCTTCTAAATATATCACCATTTCACTCATGAAACATTTGATGGCTAATACAAGAATCATTGCACTGATTATAACATTTAAGAGGGAGTTCAGTTGTTTTTAAGATCAGTGACTCAATCCAGTGCCTTTCTTTTTCTTCTTAGCTCACCCTCCCAGTCTGTCTCCTCATCATCACCCTGACAGGACAAGCACATGCTGCAATCCATATTGCTCTTAGACAACCCTCTGGGAAAGGAAATATTAAAAACCCATTCAGTTTTGGTGTGGAAATCTCCTTCTCCTTCCCTCTTCACAAATGAAGGAAGCTGTGAAAAATCTTTTGTGCATTCAAAGGGCAAAAAAAGAACAAAGCAATCTCTATTGCCAGACTGAGCAACAGTAAAAAGGGAGGGGGTGTTACATCAGGCCTTGAAAAACACTGAACACCTACTAACTGAAGATAAACAAGATATGAACACTGCTGTGCCCTCTCAAAGGCTCCAGCACAAAAATTTCACCACTAAATGCTAGAAATTGAGGTAAGACGAAGTATTTCACAAAGTAACGATCCAGGTCCTGCTGCTCATCCGCTGTAATACTTCCAACAGCTCGGTGCCTGAAGATAAATTTCTTTGTATTTATCAATCTCTTACACACATAAGTATATGTGGGTGATGGGTAAACAGCTCTTCCCATATTTATTCCCTCCTCTGCTCCTGCAGGAACTTTTGTCACTACCCAGTCCCATTTCCTTGCTGGAATACAGACAGGAAGCCAGGGGAAAATGGGCACTCCACAACCTCTTTCCTCTCACAATCCATTCCACTGGCAGGAAATTAATTTCAGCTCCTATTTAATGTAGAAACAACTTTCTGATGCAGCAGAGCTTGTGGACTTGAGTAACAGCAGGATCAGACACAGCTCTCCCTTCCTTCCATTACTGCAGGAACTTGACAAAGAAAGTTTCTCTACTCACTATGACAAGCATTCTTTAAAAAGAAGTGCAATTCATTTGAAAGAGCATTTCCATCTGGCACTTATCCCACATTTCTCATTAAAATTAGTTTTTCCAGGATGACAGTATTCATTTTCTCCAGCAAAATTCTCAGTAGAGACTCCTTTCAAGGATAACACACCTCTATCTGAAATACTGGCTCAGCAAGACTATTTAAGACATTAAAAACGAGCTAAATAAAATTACATAAGGTTAGAGGGGTGGGCATTACTGAAGAAAAAGAGAAGTTGTTGGAAGAAATAACTTACAAGAACAGTGACAAAACACAATTCGTGTATTTAAAACTATGAAAGAGATGGCAAAAAAGTGTAAGTCTCCTTAAAATATCTTAATAAAAGAAAGTAATTGCAATCAGTTCCAGTTGGTAATTAAAAGAAAAATATAACCCTACCTTAAAATCTCAGATTTATATTTAACCAAACAATAATATAGAAGAATGTGAATTAGTTCTCATCTCTTCAAAATAACATAATTAACAAGATGTCAGTCACTGAGAAAAGCCCTGTTTTGTTTGTTTGCCAATGTCCAGTAATTACAGCTGCCAAGTCCATTTTTTCAAGGTATTTCTAACACAACTGAGGCAATATTTTAAAAACAGCCAAACCCACAACAAACCTTTATCGTCTTATGAAGCTCCAGTGATTCAACAACCCATGCTGAGAGTTATGCACAAAAAGGAGTAACCAAGCCTTACATGCCCGGACAAAAGGGAAGCACTACTGTGGTCAGAAACAAATTTACATCCATGCAAAGACAGGGGCGTGAAAGGATTTTTCTTCGTGCCAAATTCTGTCCTTCCAGACGCAAAATGAGGTGTGTGCCCAGCACCTGGACACTGCACCAGGAACACACCTGTGCTTGGAAAGCCACCTCTGCACCAGAGAAAGGCCCAGCTCTGGCACACACACAGGATGGAACAGGCCAACTTCCAAACTGGACACCTGCTCCCTCCTGGGCACCACTCTGCTGCACGGCTCTCCTCAGGTCACAAATGCACGTTTTTCCTAAAAGCACTAAAGCACCGGCCAATTTTATGCCGAGCTGCATTACCGTAATTAAAAATAAACCACGGCAAGATCGTTGCTCGAAGTGTAAGTAACGAAACATCCACAGGGAAGAGAGCAGCACTCCTGAGTCTGGAACTGGATTTTTGCTGTGTCCATAGCTCCCCATGCAAAGTGACAGAAACCTCAAATACATGAGGACATCAGTGAATAGAGACACAAAACTACAGGGTTTTGAGCCTCACGTCCACATTGTTACAACCTCAGTACTGTAAGAAAGAACTTCCATGCTTGAGACCCACCTGGGAAACAGTGAAGAACAACTTAAATCCCAACTTCATTCCCCTAAAATATGCAACCTAAGGAAGAGTAAATCCTCCCCACAGCCTCTGTCAAAAGCCTTCCCTTTAGACTATTACCATGGCAAAGACTCTCATTCAGAAAAGCAAAGGAGTTCACGATCAAAATAACATACAACTGACAGTTCCTTCCACTGACTTCTTTAAAGAAAGCTGACAAATCCCAGGGTAGTTATGAATTTATAATTTCACTCTGCAATTAAAACACACTAAGACAACAGTTCATTAGACACATTTAACAGAACTTCAATAAACAGCCTAAATCTGTACCCACATCCATTTACCATAACAACATGTAGTCAATCCTGTAAGTCAGAAGAGTTGTCTTTTTGCTGCTGTTTTAAAGCAGAGCACACCATTGCCTGAACTGGGCTTGTGACACAAAATAACATCTAAAAGGCAGAAGATCAATGCAAATATTGGTTCTTGACAGAGAAGTGACAGAAGAGGGAAGAAGGGGGTTGCCAAAGTCTCAACATGTGGCAGAAGAGAAATCCCCATCGGGTTCCAAGTTTTGAAAAAGTAATGGGAAAGATTTCCAGGACCATTCAGATAGGAGTACTCCTTCTCCACGTACAGCACACATCAAGGTCAAAAGCTGAGTTTAACTCCTTTTTTTCCCCAGCGAATCTAAGAAACAACTCTGGATGATATCACCAGATTTAAAATGCAGGGAGAGCATCACAAATTGCTGCAGTGGTCAGGTCAACAGAGCTGATACGCAGGTAAATTATTTGAGATATTCTGGTTGTTATCCATGACAGCACAAAAAAAACAGAATTATACGAAGAAGCTGCACCCCGTCTCTCTGATCCAGTGCCAGCTAGGCCCGAGACAGTGTCAGGACACCGAAAAAAAATGCCCTCTCATTTGCTACACTTCATGTCTTCCCACAGGAACTGGTCTCTTCCTCCTCGTTCTATTTCCTGTACACAGCCCGAGCCCATTGTCACCAGGTGCAAACACACACACTCACACCGACTCACCAGCCTGCGCCGGCCCCGATCTCGCCGTGGGCAGAGGTGACCTGCAGCCTCTCAGTCTCGCCGAGGTGCTGCCCTGCCCAGGCCCGGCGGATCGCAGAGCTCGGCTCACACGGAGCCCCCCGGGACGGCGTCAGACCCGCCGGGGCTCCAGCGCTCCCGCCCCGCTGCCGGCGGGGGGATCCGCGCAGCGCGGCCGCCCCGTCCCTCCTCCCTCGCCCCTAATCCCTCCTCCTCCGCCGCGCTGAGCCCTCAGCCCGCAGCCCCTCCGCCGCCGGGTGCTCCACGCCCGGCCCCCCCCGCCCCGCCCGGGACCCCCTCCCCGCCCGGCCCCGCTCGGCTCGGCCCCCGCCGCGGCCTCGGCCCCGCGCTCACCAGGAGTAGGTCTGCTCCGCCATGGCTGCGGCCGGCGCTGGGCTCTGCGGGGCGGCCGGGCCGGGGCTCCTCCTCCGCCTCCTCCTCCGCCTCCTCCTCGCAGGCTCCCGGGGCTCAGTGGCGGCCCCGCTGCGGCTCCCGGCCCAACATGGCGGCGGCTGTGAGGAGGGAGGGGAGCCGAGGGGGGGTCCCCGCGCGGGTGGGGAGGGCGATGGTGGCGGCGGGGCGGGCGGGGGCTCAGCAGCCGCGACG
>JAYRBT010000037.1:3094362-3124411 GCA_036023395.1 Myiotriccus ornatus | reverse complement strand
GGGGGGGCGTTGGTTGCCGCGCCCGCCCGCGCCGCTGCTCGCGGTGAGCCCCGCGGGCGGGCGGGTTCGCTGCGGGCACCGGGACCCGCAGGGGCACCGCCTGGGAGCGACGGAGCTCCTCCGGCAGAAAGGCAGCGCGGAGAGCGGGTGGGTTTTGGGGCTGGGGGCTTCCCGAGGGGAGCCGCGGTGCTCGAGGTGACCCCCGAGCCGGCGTCTCCTTTCCCGCAGCGGGCGCCGGAGAAGCCGCTCCCCGCGACCCCCGGTCAGTCCCCCGGGCTGGCGGGGCTGTGTCGGCTCCGTCCCGGTGGCCGGCGGTGACCCCGCTCCGCTCGGGGCTCCGGGACCCCCGGGCCCCTCCCGCCGTTCTGGCTGGGGCCGATTCCCGCAGCCCCGTGAGCCCGGGACCCCCCTGGCGTTTGGGGGTTCCTCTGAGGGAGGGTTGGGTGGTAAATGTGCCGTTCAGGTAAGGTGGTTCACGCACGCCAGTGGTTTAATTTATTAAATACACAGGTGTTTCTGGAGACTGCCGTGGTTTTGAATTTGTGATCTTGGAAACCAAGTAAAATCAGAAGGATCAGATGCTCGAAGTGGGTTTTTAAGGAAGGAAAATAACGTTCCATGTGCTTTGACCAAATGAAAGTTACATGCTCTGTGTTATCACCAGCCCTGTATCAAACCTGCACAAGTCCCAGGCAGAGGAACTGCTGCATTTATACTGGTCTGGTCTCTCCCGTCCCTGGTTTCTGCTGCCAGCCCCTCGGTCCTTCCATGCCCCTGCCAAATGCAGAGTGTGTGTTCTGCTCCCACCTCCCCGGAGTTCACTTGCAGCAGTTTCCGCAAGGGGGGCTTTGTGGAGTTTGGATCGATTGTCCCAGTCCAGCTGTGCATTCCCATTCATTGTCCCTTCCAGCATGGGAGGGACAAGAGCCAGTTTGAACATACAGTTGGACATGACGTAACTGCATGGAATATAAGTAGAAGAACAATGCCTGGGTCTGGTAAAAATAGGCACTTGTTAAAAAAAAAAAAGTACGGAGAAATTCTGTGCTTTAAGAGAATTTTCCTACAATCTTCAAAAAATTAATGGGACATTGGGACATTCTCACTGCACCTGCAGGGATGCCAGATGCAATTTGGAGCCCCTCCAGTTTATTTTATTAGTGGAATGAATAAATTAATTTCATTCTGTCCATCTCATTTATTCTCTTAAATGGAAAAATCTTAGCAGGGTGTGTGGTCATGCCAGAGGATTGAGAATAAGGAATATCTCATTTCACCTCTGTTCTGTCAGCAGCTGCTGGGTAGTCCTGGGTGGATCACTTCATCCTTGCTAGCTCAGCTCCTGCATCATTACAGAGGAAACTGCAACATGTTGCAGCCACCTGAAGTTTTGGGATGCAGCAGCAGGAGGATGCTGCATGTGCAACACAGGTTTTCTTGGTCTCGGTGGAGGTGACGCCCGGGATTCTTCTGTTCCAGTTAAACACTGCTGGATTCTGAGGGCTTCTCCGCCTGCATTTTGTGCTTTGACAGCAAGTGATTTGGGCTGTGTCACCTCAGCATCCAAATCCTCTGATTTTCACGGCCTTGTGGACAAGGACGACCTTAGTGCTCCTGACACAGTCAGCACTTTACCCACTCACTGACATCTGTTGGAGAATCGGATTTATCGGCTGGGAGGTGGAAACACTCCAAGGACTGTGACTGGCCAGCTCACGGGCTCCCTGCTGGGGTCAGTCCTGGCAGCTGGGTGTGCTGGAAGCACGGGAGGGTGAGGAATGCTAACATTCCCTCTCATCCAGCTCAGGCTGGACTACCTTGAAACACTTCCTCCCGTATTTGCTCTTTGCCCCTCGTCTTACACCCCACACAGAGTCCCCGTGCCCAGCTCCGTGGACACAGAGATGTGGTGCAGGGAGAGAGGAGGAGCCGTGCTCAGAACCTGGAGCTCTGGGTACACAGGCAGCCCGTTTGGGAGGGAATTCTGCAGTTCCCTCATACACACAGAAGGTAAAAGATACTCGGCTCTGGGTAGGACTTGCACAACAGAGAACTTCCCTGCTTTTGTTCTCCCTCAGCACAGCAGAAAAATCTACAGGAACACTTCAATAATGACCAAATAATTTGGAATCCTCACTGCTGTGGTGCAAACCCAAGTGTCTGGAATGTCTGTGCTACCCTTTTCATGGATTATAACACAGTAAATGTATGAGGAAAAAAAGAACCTCTCTGTCCTTTTAAATCACTGCAGGGAAAGATAAATCAGGGCTTCAGCCTTGTCTTGGCACTAAAGAGCCTTTCTTAATTCTTTTTTCCCCGAGAATTGGATGTTAAACTGATATTGGTATCTATGAAACAATATCCCTGCTTTGTGTCCTTACTGAAGTAGCTTCCAGTTTCTCAGTCTTGCAAAATTTCCAGCACATTAATTTGGCACAAATGATTTATAGCTGATGAGCAATTAAAGTACAATTTCTTTCAGCATCTCAGGCTTTGTGACTAGACTACTAAATGACTTCTCAAGCTTGCTTTATCATTACAGGATAGCAGTGGGATGAATTCACAGGAGAAATTTATTCCTCCTTGCAGACCCAGCATCTGCTCTTACTGCAAATTGGAGCACTGCTTGCATTCCCCAGATAATTTCCTCAGCATATCTTTTGTACAGTCTTTCTTTGGACCTACAAGAGAGCTCTACTCTGAATTTCAGTGACAGTTTACTCTGACATTACAAAAGTCCTTCCAAAATACCTGTTCTGTCTGGAACCTTTGATGTAGACTGACGCTTTGCTTAGACCTGTCAAGGTATTTCAAAACCAGGAGCAAACAAAACCTCTTGGTTTTTTTCTTTTAATTTTTGTATTTGGAAGGTTAGCTCCCAGAGGCAAGTGTGGTGGAGAAAAATCAGATGAAAGAACTGGCTCCAAAGAGTCCTCACCTCCAAGTTGTTTAAATGTCAGAGGATGACATTTAGCTAACCATGTCTTGATTCTGCTCTAATGGAGGTGGAAAGAACCAGAGTAGCTTCATGTAGACACTTCACCTTTCAGGAAAGGACATGACAGGTAGAGTTGTCAACCCTGCTTGGTTTTTGGAGGAACAAATAGCATGGAAATGAGCAGAAGGGAAGGCAAAAAAAAATAAAAATCAAGAGATCCAGTTCTGACTGTACAGCTGGGAGCTACGCTGGGCTGTTTCATTGTAGGATCCTTGTGGGATTCCCCTTGATAAGCACAATTAAAACTGCACTGACCATACGTGTGACAGGATTCTCTTCACTACCACCTAGTGGGAAACTCCTTCATAACCCAACTCCAGAGCTGCTCTCCAGCCTCATCCTGATGGTAAAACAGGGAATAAGTGTGGGGGGAATCGATGGGTGACTGGGAAAGAGGACAGTCCTGCTTCCCCATACAGGTGGAGTAATGTGTAGAGAGAGCCTGTAATTTAACCCCATTATCTCACTGTGACTCCAAGCTCTGCATCCAGCCCAGTTCCTAATAGTTGTTACACCTTCCTTAGTTTCACTGAGACTCCCAAAGTGTAACAAATATAAAGAGTAAAATATCTGTCCTTCTGAATGCAACTGAAACCTGCAAACAGTGGCAAGGAGAAACCCAAGAAGTTGCTCCAGTGTCTCAGTCAAAAGGCAGCCTTGCACTTTCTTGGCTCTGGAAGTTTTGGTTGCACTATTAGAAGTATGGAAGGAGGCACCAATAAAAAACCACAGCTTCTTTCTCCGGAAAATCACATTTTTCAACTACAATCTCATATTTACAACAAAAGCTACTAAATTGGAACGTCAGTGGGTATGTACTTGAAACATTAAACCCGTGTGTTTGAGCAAGTCCTTCCCCACTGAGATACTCGGGGTTTGCACGAATAGCTGAAATCCAACCCCACGAAAACAACATATAAATGACAATTATCTCGGATTTTTCACACTCCTGTGTGCCTTTTGAGACTGAGCTCCCAAAGCACAAATAATCACCAGTTTTGGGACTTGTGTAGCTTTCTTCCCCCCAGTAACAGAAATGAGGGTGAACATTATCCTAATAGCTCTCACATTTCAAGGAGGGGATTATGTTAATGTCATTCAGGCCAGTAAAGCATTTAGCAGTCTCAGCAGGAAGAACATTAAAATGGTAAAGAATTATTAATAGAACCGTTTCTCTGTGTTTCTTTTGCCAATGGCAATTTTGCCACCCTATTCAGGGGACTACACGGGCTCCCTCTGGAAGCACTTTTATCATAAATACATTTAGGTTTTTTTCCTTCTCTGTATTCTCCTTGAAGCCACATTACACTGGCTTTATCCCAGCAAATTACTGTATTTTTCATCATGTACGCTTAATAGTAGGTATTATTCAGTAAATTAAAACATCAGAGGTAAAAATGGTGTTGATACAAGAAGCCAGGCACTGGGAGCCTGTTCTACCTTCCATGCTGTTCACAGCACTCTCCTGTCCCTTATGGGGCTTTGCCCAAGTGCAACAAGCAGAATGCAGACCAGTAGGAGTAAAATAAGAGTAATGTTCCTATTGTGTACCCATTTATACTTCCATGCAGCTGTTTTCAGTGTTAGTAAGTAATCCATTTAATTAGTAATTCAATATTACATGTAGCAGAGAAGGGATTAATTTGGAACACTTAATCAAGACAGACTGTTATTTACCAATAAAATAGAATTTCATTAGAGGAGCCCACGACCATTGCCTAGAAGGATATTGGAGAATGCTGGGAAGCCAGTTTGTAAGATGGCTGTCACTGTATTGTCACACTGTCTGCTGCTTCAGGAGAAGAAAATACTTTTTTAAAAATGCACAGAAGTTATATTCAAGTGTAGTAGAACACAAAGTGTTGATCACGTTTAAATAATCTTTATTAAACTCGCCACTAAAATAAAATAGAAATCAGACTTCTTGTGAGTACTGATACATTTTTCCAATCTGCATCCAGACTGATTTGTTAACGGAGCATTGTTTGTGAGCTTGCTATTAAGCTGACCAGATTAATGCTGTAAAGCAGATTATATCTCGTCAATGAAACACTTAATTTGAGGGGTCTCAACCACCAGATTAATCACACCTAAGGAAAAACAAGTGATTCTGCAGGGAAAAAAGTACAGAACCAAATACTGCAAACATGAGGAAAACAAGCAGGTCTCACTCTGTGTCTCCAAAATTTAAAAGTTTCTCCTGTCACAACTACCAAAATCACATTAATCTGAGTGACTTGAGAATCAAGTCATGGCCTGGGAAGTCACCACAATTCAGGAAAGCAACATATACTAAGCACTGGTAATAGAGGGGTTAGCAAACCCAAGACCCCTTATTCCAAATATTCATTCTCAAGGCACAACCCCTGAGTACAATTCATTACAGGAGAACATTGTATTATGGTCAGACTCTGCAACTGAGCCCTTGCTCTACTACTAGAACTATAATCTAACTTGTAAAAGCTCTGCAGCTTCCACCCTGACCTCTACTGTTCTCATCCCCTCACAACTGCACATCGCGGCACTGGGAAATAGGATATTGCAATCCCTAGTGCCAGGGGGTAAATTAGGGATACTGGCTGATTTGCAGCAGGAATCCCCTCCATTCCTTACACCTGCAACATTTAAGAAACACTGAAGGGCTCACTGGTTTTCCTGCAGTGAAGAATCTGAACTTAACGGAGTGCTGAACCATTCAGTGGCACAGCCTGGCAGGTTCCAGCCAATGGAAAGATCAAAGTGGGTAAGTCTGCTGGTTCTTTTGCTAATTTCCCAGGCCCCTGCAGTTTAAAATGGACAATTCTAATAGACCAAGGGAAAAAGCCCTTCAGGATAAAGTGGTAGAGAATATTTACCTCCTCCTTAGTTTTTGAAAGGTTTCCATATTCAGCTAAGGGTTCTCCACGTGGCATCCAGTTGTAGCGTTCAGTGAGGTCCCAGCATACAAACAGATGTTCATTTCTGGGTTTATGGACTTCAGAGTTCACTGGTTTCAAAAAGAGCCTCTGCAGCTGAAGGTCTCCAAGGCAAGCAGAAGCAGCACCGTCAGGCCTTCTGTGTGTATAAGGAATCCCTGAAACCACACAACATAGACAGATAATTTGTTGCTGTGCTTTCTTCTCTTTACAACTTCCATTGACAAATATTGCTGTTCTTTGTTGAAACTTAATGGTCTGTGTCCCCATTTCCCCTCAAGCATTCAACAGGTTTATATACTTAGAGAATATAGATTGGGTAATTTTTTCAACAGAACACTGATAATATTTTCCATCTTGGTTTAGGTAAAAGAAATCACCATGCCAAAGAGAGGCAGAAATAAGTAACACAGTGTGACAGTGTCTCCTCTGTCACATATTGCAAGAGTTCCACAATCTGTTGTCTCTGTTTGCAAAGTCCTTGAATTATAAGGACATATCATGCAGAAACTATAATGTCATCGTAGGATACTGTAATTAGAGTTGACAATTACTGTTATCAGCCAGTAACGTTGGCACGTCTAGCAGGGTTGGGGGGGGAATGAAGGAAAAAATGATAACAAATGAAATGCATGGAAATGTGTCAAAACATTGATAGGACAATGCCAAGCTCACCATTCATTCGCTCTCTGTTGAGAGCATGACCAAAAATAAAATATTTAGAAGCTAAACATGTCTTTTTACATTAATGCTCATGTGAAAATTTCTTACATTAAATGTTTTTACATGGACTCTGAACCGTTACTTCTTTTTAGCCACACAAAGGAAGTCTTCTGTGTCCACCTGAGCTTTGTTAACACCCTGCAGGGAGGCCACGTGGTGCTCTGGGTGCAGCCACGTCTGAAATAAAAGCCAGCAGTTAGAGCAGTCCCACCCCAGCCGGCTGTGCCCGAGGGAGGAGGGTCCTGCCCTGCTCCTGCTGACTCAGGAGCCTGGAGAGCACGGCCGATGGTGCCCACGAAGGGAAAACAGGGGACAAGGTCCTCTGCGGCACTGTCTTGGGACATTACCCAGTTTGGGGACAGCAGTGCCAAGTCCTGTAAGCTTAGGTTTGATGGCAGTGTGTACACACAGGCAGCTGCTCCCAGGAAGCCTCTGCTGAGACAACACGTTTAAATCCTCCAAGGAATCACTCGTGTGAGACGCTTGTGCACACGTGCACATCAAGTTATTCCCTAATTTAGACACTCAAAGCAGATAGACTCGTTCATATCATTTCAGACCAGAAAAGACAATGTAGTTATGAGAACTGCAGAACTGGAGAACTGCATTAAGTGACTCCAGCCGAGCCAGGGATGGTGTTTTAGGAAGTCACCCAATAGGTGGGAGCAGAACCTCAGAGCAGGGCTGGTATCAAGAAGGGATGGGGGAAGATGGTAAATGGGAACCACAAGCCTGCCCAGAGCACTCATCGGAAGCAGAGGGCAGCTGATGACAGGGCAGGGATTTTGAGCATGAACCAACACCCAGGGCTATTCCTTATCACACCCTTCAATCACAGGCTCAGAGGGGCAAGGCCTGCAATCCCCTGAATTATGTGGGAACAACAGCTCTTGCTCATCAATTAAGCAATAAATATAGCAAGTTAAAATGAAGGTACTAGTGTTTGCATATCAAGATACCCAGTGAGCCAAATCCAGAGTGAAAAAGTCATTTAAGACTTGATGCTCTGCCACAGAATTCAGATGGAGCTCCAGAACGTCCTGTGAGTCTTGGGAACGTTCACACAGACCCCGTGGTCACACTCCTCTGCTGGGGGGTGGCATGAAGGCCAGGGAAGGTGCCAGTGTGGCTTTCTCTCAGCCCAAAGAGCTCAGACTGGCTGAACTTCCCCCCTGCCAGAGCTCCGAGCGATATTCCACCAGCAGCACCTTCCATGAACCACGCGCAGCCCAACGCGGCTCTTCCTTCTGGGCACTCCACCTCCTTCCTTCTCCAGACCTAACGGGGCCAGGAGAAAGCCATGCCTCTCCATCTTCCCAGTTTTCTTTCCATAGCTCACTTTTCCATGCTGCAGACCTCCTATCCTTCATTTTCCTCCCCTGCTTCCCTCCCTTTCCCCCTCCCCCTGCTTTCTCTCCCTCTGCACTTTGTGAACTGCTGCGGCGGTGCTGAAGTCCAAAGTTCAGTAACTTGCTAAGCACACAGATAAATATGAACCTTGGAGAATTTACATTGCTCCAATGTAAACAGATAGCCAAGGGTCCCTTTATCAGCACTGGCTCAGGACAGTCGTGGGGGGTCTGAAGTGGCTCAATTTTGTATTTTGTTTTTTTGGGGGGGGCGCAAAGGCGGGAGGCTGCGCTGTGCCCACTCTGCTGACAGTCGGGCGCGTTACCTCGGGAACATGGTGTAGGGAAGCTGGAAGCAGGATAACCCGAAACCCAAGAGGCACCAGGCTGAAGACCATGGTGTCGAAGCTGAGCCATCTCCAAGTGGAGCTGCTGGGAGCGCTGCTGGAGTCGGGGCTGACCAAGGAGACGCTGATCAAGGCGCTGAGCGAGGTGGAACCCTACGGGCTCCAGAATGAAAGTCAGCGCGCCATCAATGCCCTGCAGACAGAGAAAGGGGAGCCCTGTCCCGACATCCCCAACCTCCCCAACGGAATCGGGGAGTCCAGGTTATCGGAAGATGAAACCTCCGATGATGGGGAGGAATTTACCCCTCCAATAATGAAGGAGCTGGAAAACTTGAGCCCTGAGGAGGCTGCTCACCAGAAGGCTGTGGTGGAAAGACTATTACAGTAAGGACAGATTTACTGCTCCTCTTTGCTGCTTTCTTGCACTCTCCCTCTAAATCTCTTCTCCTTTCCCCTTCTGCTCAGTTCCCTAGTATTCAAAGTTGATCTACCTGCACAGAGAGAGTCTTCATCCATGGCAGGACTAGCAGCCCACTAACATCCCCAAACTCTTTATAAATTCTCAAATTTTCCTTTCATCGCCCTTAAATGCGTGAAGGAAGCCATGGAGCCTGATTCAATGTGTTTATAGCATCAGGCTCCAGAATAGTCCAAGGCCTGTAAAACCTGCATCTCTCTGACTGAATGTCAGGGTTTAGAATTTAATTTTTTAATAGGATTCACAATTTCAATCATTACGAAAGAAAAAAAAATTCAGTCACTCTGAGCTGGTGCTACATTTGCCTGAGGATGTACAGCAAGGAGAATTTGTAATGTTTCCCTGCTGTATTTGAGGAGATTAATACTGTTAATTTCACTGGGGTTTGATTATTGGGCAAAGACAAAGCACTCGTTCTGAGTGCAAAGTTCCCTGACTTCAGTGGGGATTTTTCTGGAAAAAGAGCACACACCAAATACATGCAAAGGTTAAAACCTGGACAGAACACTCTGCTTCTACCATCCACTGCCTGTCACAGCAACAACTACAGCTTTCACCGCCACACAACTCTGCCTTGGCAAAAAGCATTTTTGAGATCAAACGACAGGAAAAGTTCCCTGAACCAATAAGCCTCACAACAGACTCCAGCACTCTCCAGGTTTCCCATTTGGGATTCTCACTGAGATTACAATTCCCATGGTGACCCAAGAGGGTTGTCCAAGCAAGGATTGGGTCCATCCTACCATCTATCACAGCAGATTCTTGCCTGTTTTGGGGGTATTTTGAAATGGTAAGCTGATAGAAAACAAAGAGATGCAGCAACGTCCTGCTCTTGAAATCTTCACTAAAAATCTATCTAGAGAATTTCTCAGGCTTCCTGATCACTCTCTTTCACGTGCAGAGGAAATCAACAGAAAATGTAACAGCACGAGCAAACATCAAATCCCACCACAAAAGGCCAGAGCTAGAAAAACAGCATGACAACAGGCAGCACCCACTGTAAATACTTAAAAAAGCCCTCCCTGGCAGACTGAGAGTTGATGACTCTGCAGTACCCAAGAGAGGAAAATTCACTGGATCAGCTCTTACCTGGGTGGGGAAAGCATTCCCAATAATTCAGTCTTCCTTCTGGCCCAGTATGTCTCTCATTTCTTCCCCACCTCCAGTTCTATCCCATCTTTTAGTCTCCCCTGTTCCCTTTAACTCTTTCAAACTCTTTTTACCTATTTCCCTTCTCACTTTTGTCTCTGCTGCTGTTCCTCCCATTCTGTTGTCTCGTTGGCTGATTCTCTCTCTGCCTCCCACTCTTTTTCTTCCCTTCATCCTTGTCTCCTCATCTTCCTGAGTCTGCGTACAGGTCTTGGGGTAGTTTGAGCCCAGTGGCACCGGGCGGGCCCTGGCTAGTTACTAATTATCCAATGGCTTTATTATTTCTCTTTTGTCTTATAAATTTATAGATGAAAAGACCCTGATAAGCTTTTTGATCATTAACTTCTGATGGTTTATCAAGTATCTCTCCACAAAAGGAAGCCATGGAAGCTGCAGAAGCCCCCCTGGCTTTGTCCCTTTTCCTGCAGTGAAGGGCTGAAGGAGGACTGAAGTGCCATCTGCTGTGATCTGAGATCAGACACAGCGATGGAGGGAATTCCTTCCTGCCACCCTCACTTCAGCACCAGTTCTGGCTTCTGATCCTCCCTGCCTTTCTAGGATCTTGCTGCCAGTGTGTCCTGTGCTTACTTTCAGCCTCACCACAAGTCTTACCTCTCTTGCAACCCCGTGATATTATTAACACTTTCTGATGAACAGTCTCACAGCTCTTTCCAGACAGTCCATTGAGCAGCATTCCCATTTCATGAATGGGAACTGAGGTACAGAAAAATTCTAGGACCCACCTAAACCCCTGAGACAGCATGCAGAGGACTGAGCAAGGACAAGGATCTCCTAAGCCTCACACAGGGTGTTAATTTACCCTGAAACAGCTGAGTTCTCTGTCATCAGTCCCCCATCACAGGACAGAGCAATTCCCTTCGGCTGTTGAGGGCAGTGTGAAGGCACCAGAAGCCTCAGTTTCAGCAAAAAATTACAAGTATACTTATGGAGGAATATAATAGGTCTAAATTAATCAAGGTGAAATGAAAACAGCAGGAAGTCTGCACTGACATGTTTCAAATGTCTCCTCAAAGGGACGTTGTGTCTGAGAACCCATTCAAAGCAGCTGAACCAGTATCAGGGTGGAGAGTATCTAAGCTGTGATCCACTAATAAACTTTTTTTGGTTTTAAGATGCCTAAAGGTAATGTCCTTAAAACAGTGTTTAAGTACCTGAAGCCAGGGCAGAACAGTCTATAATAGAAATTAGTCCCAGCAATAGATAAAAGAGAGGAAGGCAAGAATCTCCATGCCTAGGGAATCCCAATAAAAGGTCAATGCTTGCAAAGCAATTTCAGCATCTACACAAGGGTTTCAAACCCAGAAATCTGATGGAGGCACTTCTGCCCTTAGGCAGAAGCCTCTTTGGGCATTATTAACAATTCCTGGCCTAGTACTGTAGACCAGATTTTAACAGAGACTGACTTGTGGCAGCTACTGCTGATACAAGAAAGTCTTCGTGGTGACTGCAGCCATTGCTTATAAAGTAGAATCAGGAAAGTGTCCATTGTTAGGCTTTCCAGGAGCTGGAAAGGGAAAAAAATGACAGCACCAAGAGACCAAGTATGTCCCATCACAGTTTGGAAAGCTCCAGTCAAAGCTGAGTAAAAGGATGTAGAGAAGGTGCACCTATGGGTGTTGATTAGATCTTGCCCCCACAGAGAAAATATGCTAAAGGCAGTTCAGATATTAACAGGGGAATTAACATATTTTCATTTTGTGCCTTCATATGTCTCACTGATCTTCTGTAAATTTACAGTTTGAATAAAAACATTCTTCCCATATCAATCCACACATAAAACAAATCACATCTGTGATAAGAAACAAATGACTCAGTAGGGAGTTTGAGCTGTGTGGAGAAACTCCCAGGTATTCCCAAAGTAGAAAGCAAGAGAGAGGCTACCTGGGGGGAAGGGACAGATCATACAACTGCGGGTAAAGCAAATGGAGAGAGGAACAGCAACAATCCACCTGCAGGGCAAGGGGTGAAATTCCATTAGGAAAGAGAGAAATTGAGATAAGCAACAGATTTCCCCTGGAGGCAGGGATAAAAGCGTGTTTTCCAGGAGGAAAAAAGAAAACCAAGATATATAATGATAAAGGTTCAGTCTTTCCCCCCACCTTAGAGTGGCTCCAGCTGGGGAATCTGGAGATGAAGCTGCCACACCCCTCTCATTTCCACATATAAACCAAGATGAGGCAAACCAGGCCAAGTTCAACAGAAAGGAACTGCTGGGATGGATGGTCTTACCTTCCCTCTGTGCCCAGCCCGGCTCCAGGCTGTGCTGGGCTTCTGAAGCAGCTCCTGAGGAAAGGCCCAGAGGATGGTCCTGAGCACTTCACAGCTCTGAACTTCTGTTTGAGTGGGGTCTGGTCCAAGGCAGCAACTCAGAACCCACCTCAGGGAAATGAAGGCTTCTCTCACCTGAGAATCTGAGAACAGGAAAGAAGGAGAGACAGAGAGAATGAGGAAAAGGAGGGGAAAGACAGGAACAAAGGGGAAAGAAAAAGTCAGGAAGAGTGAAGGAGGGAGAAGGTCCCCTGAATGTTACATCTCCAGCTCCCTGGAATGGGTTTTCTTTAATGCTAACAACTTGATATTTACTTTCCATTTAAATTTGAGATGTTGCTATAAATTATCAACCAGCCTCTTGTTCCCTTTGAGTTTATAACTAACTACCTGGGTTACTTATTGTTCAGGTAACAAAAGGGAGGTGAAAACGCCCTTAAAAAGTGACCTCAGAACTAAGAAAATGGGAAGCTGACATGGAGAGAGGACCCAGGCCCCTGTGGTGGGGATAAGCCATGGAGGGGGGCTGCGCTCAGATGGCAATAAGCAACTGAGGGCAGGAGAAGTCAAAACTAACTGCGTGAGAAAAATCTGGAGGGAGATTAGAGCCTAAAGAACAAGGGATGAATGGGGAGACTCTGCATCTGAGGAGAAAGGGAAGCTAAAAGGCAGAAAACAGGCTTGGAGATAGGGAAGGAGAGCTTAAGGCCGACCCATTTCTGCAGTTCTGACTCACTGAAGCAACTGAGAGTTTAGTGTAACTACAAGCAGGAGAACCAGGTTTAGAGTGAAATCTTCCCCTCTGACAGTCCATGACAGTCTTACGGCCAGTGAAAGAGCAAAGGTTTCAACTTATGATGTCTTAGCCAATGGTGGAGGCTCTGCAGGTGGAACTGTGTATTTGGGCATTGGTTCATGAGAGGGTTCAGCTGACCAGACTGTCATCACTTGCACTGCGGTGTAGCCCTGGCCCGAAGGATTGCTGCACTGACATTACAGACTGTGCTTTGACAACATACAGAGTAGCCGGGATTTCATGCAACTGTCCCAGGAAATCACACTGTTCTGTGATTCCCAGCACTGCTGTGCCTCACAGAGCTCCTTGCTTTGCCCAAAAGCAGACAAAAACCACAGGGCTTGAACCACTGAGAGAAGAGACTCACAGACACTTCCTGCTTTATTCCTACCACAGAGAAGTGAGGATCTCAACAGGGGAGACAAAAGTGTCTCGTGATTGGGGTGCAGAAAGGAACCCACATGTAACAGAGGCTTCCATCAGTGGCAACACAGCCTTTCCTCTTCCCATCCCAGCCAGAACTCAAACCTAAGAGACCAGGTTCCCAGTCAGTCTTTTCTCCTCTATATAGGGACTTGTTCAAGGAGTGCAGGGTGCACGTGCTGGCCAGACCATCACAAAGGGAGGAGACTGGTTTAGGCAGCAGGAGTGAAAAAGAAAACGCACCGAGGAAAGAAAAGCTTTCATAACTTCAGCCAAATGTGAGGCTCTTGAAAGACAAAGATGGTTAAGGAAAGAAGCTAAAACCCAGAAGTCTCTATGGCAAGTGTTCCATTGTAAAAGAGAAACAAATGTTCTATTTTAAGCAGGTTCTTCAGAAAGCTGTAGCTGACACTGTTTCTATCATACTTTAACTGCAGTGGAGCTGCTCCTTGGACTATCAGCCATTGGGAGGCTGCAGGAGAACAGAGATAAGGGTGTTTGCACTGAGAGAACAGGTGTGGACTTTGTCCTCCTTATCACTTTGCAGCCTCCGGCAACCTCCTGAGTCAACAGAGCAACGAGCAGCGCAGCCGGTGCCTGTTGCTCAGACATGTGTGTTCTTGTGACAGTTTCTGCACGGTCCCAGGTACCTTTTTTCTCCCCGCTGCTCCTTTGATGCTGGTGTTGAATGTGACACCACTGTCTTTCCACAGCAAGCAAACCAGTTCCTCCAGCCCTTTCACACAGAAAGCACAGAAGATGCTCTTGTTGAAGTGAGCCAGGGGCCTTTCTGCAGAGAGGCTCCTGCACTGTTTGGATTTAGACTGCCTGCTTTCACATCTTTATTGCTACTGTGACTGTCAGCTCTGGTGAAACCAATACACACAAGGAAGTCACAGTCATTTTTTCTCTGATTTCCTTAGGAACTTTCATGGATGTTCTAACTGGAGATCATAAACCCCAGAGATTCACATTAACTATAAAATCCCAAATCAGATTGGCTTCTCAAGTTTTGTGTGCAGGTCTGAAACAGGACTATTCCCTCAGCTGTTACTCCAAAGGAGGGTGGCAACAGGAGGAATTTCGGTGGTTTGCCTGTTGTTCTTTATTGCATTTAGAAGCTGCAAGTGGCTCTAGGTGTGAATCAGTGTGTTTGAACAACACATAGCAGATGTGTAAGAACATAATCCTGGATGACTTGTCACATACATATGCATGCAGAGCTGTCACATCACAGGATAATGACAGCCTGCTTCCACCATTTCCTGAATTATTGCAAGGCAACCTAACCTGGATCAGAACGAGGGCATGAGCTAGGTTCAGCCTAATATCACAGTCAATCTGTCTTAGAAGATTTAGTACATCCACCCCAAGCACCTATGCCTTAAAGAGAAAGGGATAGAGAAGAAAAGCTATGTAGGGAAAGGGAAGGGGAAGGTTGCCTCTGAAAAGAGATCTGTAGTCACAGAACATCCATCTGAATACTGAAATGCAACATCACTTCCCTCCTCATACCACTCCTCACTAACAGAAAAAGTGCCTTAACTCCACAGTAGTTGCCAGCAGAAAGGTCCATTCCTTGCTCACATCACGGGTCAGCACTTTCTGTCATCACAGATGACAACTGCCTAGAGGGAACAGCCCAAAAACAGGTATGAAAATGAGCACAGACAGCAAAGACTATGGCCATGTACTGGGAAATTCCCTTACTAACTGAAGAGCCTCCTCCTAAGGGGAGATCAAAGTACCTACAAAGAGCAGTTCAAAGGAAACCAGTGCTACATCTTCTGCACTTGATTTCCAGTGCCATGCAGTTCTCACCCTGAATGCAGAGTCCAGACTGAACGAGGCACCCCGCTGAGGAACTGAGCTTTCCCTCCCACAGCCACTGAACACTCTGGCCTCACCAAACATGCTGGTGATGACAGGCAAGGTGCCCCTCAGGAGGTACCAGTGCACTTCCTGGGAACCCAGGTCTGCTGAGAGCGGCTGTTTGATCTCTCTCCCCTGAGACGTGTTTTCTGCTCCTTGCAGAGAGGATCCCTGGCGAGTAGCAAAGATGGTGAAATCCTACCTCCAGCAGCACAACATCCCTCAGCGTGAGGTGGTGGACACGACTGGTCTGAACCAGTCCCACCTCTCACAGCACCTCAACAAGGGCACTCCCATGAAGACCCAAAAACGGGCAGCCCTGTACACCTGGTACGTCCGGAAGCAGCGGGAGGTGGCGCAGCGTAAGTACGGCACCAACTGTTCTCCTCTCTCCTCCTCAGAACGGCCTCTGCTCTGCCTTGATCATCCTTGCTCCCTCCTCTTTTCAAGGAAAAATGGAAGCAAAAGCCACTTTTAGCAGGAAGCTTAGGGAAGTCTAGGTCAGTGGTGAGGTGAACATGGGAAACCACTCCCCTCCTGCAGCAGTGACCCACCTCCCCCTCTGGATGGCTGAGCAGCAGCCACCTAATGCTCCCTGTTTGCAGTTAGAGTTCTACACCCATCCTCAGACTACAGCAGGCCAGTGGGCAGATGACAGACAGAATTCCTGCCCGAGAGGAAACAGCCCCAAGTTGCACCAGGGGAGGTTTAGACGGGATATTAGGAAAGAATGCTTTGCCAAAAGGATTATTAAGCACTGGCACAGGCTGCCCAGGGAAGTGGCAGGGTCACCATCCCTGAAGAGATTTAAAAGACAGGCAGATGTGGCACTTGGAGCCTTGGCTTAGTGGTGGATTTGGCAGTGCTGGGTTAATGATTGGACTCAATGATCTTAAAGATCATTTTATGATTCTATGCTTTCTCTAAACGCAGCTGCATTTGCTTTCACTACTCCAAGGTATGAGCAGAGATGCAGCGCATGTGAGAGAACCATCAGGTAAAGATGGTCCTGCTAGAAACATGAGTTTTAGCAGATTATGGCACTTTATTTTCTCAATATTTAGATTCAACCCTCTGTCTCATACAAGATATTCTCCAAGGGTGAGCTGCATTGGGCCTGCTAGACACCCAGATACACAGAACTATTGGAAATGCTTCCAAAAAGCCAGTATCCTTGCCCTTTTGTGCCTGCAGAATTCACACATGCTGGGCAGGGGATCCTGACAGAGGAGCCCATGGGAGATGACCTGCCCACCAAGAAGGGAAGAAGAAACCGCTTTAAGTGGGGTCCTGCCTCCCAACAGATCCTGTTCCAGGCCTACGAGAGGCAGAAAAACCCCAGCAAAGAAGAGAGGGAGGCCCTGGTGGAAGAGTGCAACAGGTAAGGGTGGGTGTGTGGCTCTGAGGAAGGGGGCACAGCAGGGCCCCTCTGTGTCCCTGGTGAGAGGCAGGGAAGGGCACAGCAGTGGTGTCACCACTGACACCAGTCCCGTTGGAGTGAAAGGCCAACGGAGCATTCCCTGTGCACAGAGGACAAGAAATGCCTCGTGTCTTGCTGTATGAGGATCCCACAGCACAGCGTGCCAGACCCCAGCCCCTGTGGGGCTGTGCACTTACTCTGTGTCCCCAGCTAAGCCCGGCTCAGCAAGGCTGTCCCTGTGCTTTCCCCCAACAGGGCAGAGTGTATCCAGAGGGGGGTCTCCCCATCTCAGGCCCAGGGACTGGGCTCGAACCTGGTGACCGAGGTCAGAGTTTACAACTGGTTTGCCAACCGCAGGAAGGAGGAGGCTTTCCGGCACAAGCTGGCCATGGACACCTTCAGTGGACCCCAACCCACCTCTGGCCCCTCCCTCACTCCTCACAACTCCTCCTCCCTCCAGCCACCAGCTGCTCTCTCACCCACCAAAGTTCACGGTAAGAAACAACCAGAGGGAGATGTGAAAGAGGGGGTGAACCTCCCCAGAGCCAGTCACCAAAACTGTCTCCCACATCCACCCCTTCAGGAGGTGAATCTACAGACAGAAAAAGCAGACTTGCTACAGGGGAGGAGCACAGGTAGCAAAGAGACCACGTCTGTGAGTGAGGAGTGTGGCTAGAATGGCAAGGGTGACAAAGTTCATTAACAAAGCTCACAGCCAAAGCTGCCCCTCACTGTGACCCCCTGCCCTCCCTCCCAGCCAGCAGACAGCAATCCCCTTTGGAGGAGTCATCCCTGCCTACTGCCAAAAGTCAGCTCCATATCCTTTCACTTGTGTGCCCCTTCCTCCTTCCAATACCAGTCCCATCAAACTTTCTTAGGATCAGGAAGGGTCATTCTGCATCCAAAAGGAGCAGAGCTTTTTCAGCTTCATAGGCCAGAGCTGGGAGTTGCTCTGAGATGATCTCACCATGACTCTCCTCCCTACAACCACATCCAGAAGGGTGGTTTCTAGTGAACCCTGCTTGCTCCCTGCAGCACTCACAGCCAGGCAGTATTTGAGGAAGGAGCTGCACCAAGTTACAGAGGAAAGCCAGGGCAGGGCGTGAGAATGCCTGTTCTTCTGGTTCCCCTACCATTAAGTCCCTGCCCAAATATCTGGAGGCGAGTGCCTGCAAAGGAAACTGAATTTAGCACCTGTCAAAGTTTCTCAGTTTCTCATTTTTGACAGCGAGTTTCCCTCCTGTTGTGACGCAGGAGTGAGGTACAACCAGCAGCCAGCCAGCGAGGCAGAGTCCTCCAGCAGCAACCCCCATGGGAACAGCTCCATGGTGACCACCCAAACCATCCTGCATCAGGTTTCTCCCCCGGGACTGGAGCCCAGCCAGAACCTACTGAGCACAGACACTAAGCTGGTAAGTGATGGATGCTTCAGTTCTGCTGACCGGAGGACACCAGCTCTGCTGACTGTGGTCACAATGTGGACTGTTCAGAAGTAGTTTTTCCCAGGATTTTCTTAAACCCACCTTTTTGTAGAGATACTACAAAGTCACTTTGCACTGACCCCATAAGGTCAACAGTCCTGAGATACAAGTGCCCTCTAAACTGCAGTGAGGGCAAGAATCAGAGCATGAAAGCAAGAAGCCATTTCCTTATGAGCAATCAAAACAATCTATTCTGAAAACACAGCACTCAAGGTATGACAGTTTCCTTTCTCCCAGGAAACCCTGTTCTCTCCTCCTTTCCACAGTGAGGTTCTCACCTCATCTCCAATTCTCATTTGACCTCGACATATCTCAGGATAGTTGATCAGAGCAGTGGGATTAACAGAACACAGAACCACGTCTGTAAAAATTAAGCCCAACAGCCTGTATGCAGACAGCTCTGGATATGCAGACTGCAGCAATCTGCCTTCTCAAAGCCAATTTTGCTTTGAGATCTGACTACACCTTCTCCCACATAATTAGCAGTGAAGCCCTAGAACTACACAACTGATCACTTTCAGATTGCACATGTTCCCTTGCTTACAGAGAAACAGTTGGCAGAAGTTTGCATTGGTGCAAGTTGGCCTGAGGCAAAGTTAAGGTCACTAAAAATGAGCATGATTTAAATCTCATCAGTCACTCACTTTGCTGCTTTCTGGTCTCTTGCTGAAGAAAATAAGTCTTTCATGAGGTCCTGAAAATCTTCTACCTCTGTCTTCTAAAACTGATATCAAGGTGGTTTGTCCCACTGTTTAACCTCTTGGTGCTTATTCTGACTAAAGGTTCCTTACAGCTTTTTGTCTGAGGGGAGAGGAAAAAAAGTATAATATAAAGCATTGAACTTTCTCTAACAGTCAAATTATTAGAATGCTTTTTTGCTCTTCCACAGTACTTGGACTACAGGTCTCTCTAAAGGGCCTTGCAAACTCAAAAACCCACTGGAGCGTAGACACAGATTATGTGGCTCATTTTAGAGGCTGAGAAAACAGTCAAGTTACTAAATTTCCCAAAGACAGACTCAATCAGCAAGACAGACAAACACAGAACAGTCCTGTTCTATCTAACAGGTACTTCACAGGTAACACAGCCTGAAGAACACACTGTGTGACAAAAATAGTCTAAGGGACTTCTAAAGCAAGTCCTTTAAAATCTCACTGCAAAGGCTCACTGGCCACTAACAGACACTTGCAGGGAGAAGGGGGAATTACAGGCACTTCTCAGGGGAAAAGGTGAACAAGAAAAGAGGAACTCCTGCATTCTGTGCTGAACTCTGCAGCTAGAACTACTGTGTACCCGAGCCTCTTAATTTCTCTGAGCATCACCTTCTGCCCTTAGCTGTGAAAAATATTCTTTCCCTATAGAGAATGCAGTGGGCCTAATATCATTCCTGTTTGAAAAACCCTTATGATTTCTTAAATGTGAAATAACTAAACCAGCAGGGATTTACTCTCAGTATGTCAACAGCTGATCTGTGCTAGTTAATTGAGCACAGGGAAACTGCAGACAAGCAAATGTGAAGCCTTCCTAGTTAGCAAGGGGTCACAGCAGGCCGGAGGAGAGGGAGGACGTTTCTCACAGCCTTGGGACTCCCCAGCCTGCTGCAGGGTTCTCCTTTCCCACAGGTGTCAGCTCCCGGAGGAACCCTCCCTCCTGTCAGCACCCTGACTGCCCTGCACAGCCTGGAGCAGAGCCCACACACCCTGAGCCAGCAAACCCAGAACCTGATCATGGCATCCCTGCCGGGCGTCATGGCCATCGGGGCAGGCGAGACCCCGTCCCTGGCACCCGCCTTCACCAACACCGGAGCCTCCACCCTGGTCATTGGTGAGTTGTCCCTGCCAGCACTCACACAAATGCTGCCCTTCACTCCTACAAGCCCCTGCCCCCTTCCAGAGGCCAAGGCACTAAGCTGGCAGTGACACATGAGAGGGAACTGTCACTAAGGACCTTCAGCAGCACTTGGGAATTCCAAGTTCCAAGGAGATTAAGGGACAGATGTTCGTCACGTTAGAATTAAGTTACACACAAACCCACGTCTTAAGAATAAGGGACTTCTGCAATCTATTCCTATGCCAATGTTTTGGGTTGCTGATCTTCATCTTTCCAAATATAAATGTAATACTTCCTTAAAACTATGAAAATTGAAGCATGGTCATGGTGCTTGAAAGACAAAACATACTGTTCCACTGCCTGCGAGGAGCAGCATATGCCTTTGGATTCCACAGTAATTACTATTTTTTTATATTCACTTTAACAGCTTTTCTGGACTTGTATGAGATTTCTTCTTATTCCAAGACTAGTCTGCTGCCAAAGTGCATCTCATTAGATACAGGAAAATAAAATGTATACTCTCCTCTTACACTGTCTTCCCAGGAAGAAAGAGGCCTTATTTTGTTCCATGGTGACAGCTCTGAATTAATTTCCATTTCCATTTCTACCCCACATTATGATATGGATTCAAATTCTATGCAAACAAAACACATAAAATTGGAGCGCTGGAGAGACTTGTTGATTTACAGGAATAGGGTCTGGGCAGTTGTGGGAAAAAGGCAGTAATGTGTGAAACCTTCTACCTCTTTATCACTGGCACAAATTCCACAATTTGGCAGCCCTAGCAAAAAGAGGTCAAACGCCACTCCATGCGGCTGGACAGCCACAGCCTAGTTCTGTTGCCAAGAGCTTCATTAAAAAAAAAAAGAGTAAAATTACCTGGGCACTGAAATGATGCTCTGAGTTTACTTCTGAGCGAGGCCTCCCCAGCAGACCTCTGTGTCAGGTCATCACCAAACTGGAAAACGGGCTACACTGGTACACAGGGATGTAGAGGGGAACAAGCACTGGAAACCAGAGGTGGGGTTCTGCACATTTTGCACATTGCCACTTCCCTCTCACAGGCATGAAATCTATTCTTCATCACAGATAACTCATGAAACTCCTGAAAAGCAGGATCTGCAATCACCCTGCAATGACAGGGCTGCCACAATGACCGTGTGACAGCCACGCTCCTCCCACAGTGCGTGACACCAGTGTCATCAGTCCTTGTTTTCCAGGCCTGGCCTCAACCCAGCCCCAGAGTGTACCTGTGATAAACAGCATGGGGAGCAGCCTCACTACCCTGCAGCCTGTCCAGTTCTCCCAGCAACTGCACCCGTCCTACCAGCAGCCCCTCATGCAGCAAGTCCAGAGCCACATCAACCAGAGCCCCTTCATGGCTACCATGGCCCAGATACAGAACCCTCACGGTAAGAGCACTAACTCGTTTGCTCAAGCAAACCAAAACAAAGCCTCTGTTCTGGAGCATTTGCTGGGAATTGGGCTTGCAGCACTCTGGTTTCCTCCTCTGCTACTGTTTCTCTAATTATTTTTCTGTTGCATTCATTTCCCTGTCCCTCCACTCTCCATGTTTCAGAGACAGACACGAGGAGAACCACTCAGCCAAACCAGCCTCATGCAAAGCTCCAGCATCCACATGACCTTGTTTTCTTTCATGCACAGCTCTCTACGGCCCCAAGTCTGAAGTGGCCCAGTACACACACACAGGCCTCTTACCACAAACCATGGTGATAACGGACACAGCCAACCTCAGTGCCCTGACCAACCTGACACCAACTAAACAGGTAACAGCACATGCCTTTGTTCCCCCACCTTAGAACTGCACCAGTCTGCAGGCAGCTCCTTGCTTGTCAAAGAGGTTTTGGGTGTGTGGTGTCTGTGTCATCCCAGCAGGACCACCTTTCTTATCTCCTCTCTGGTGCCAGCTGCAGTACTGGAGGCACTAGAGAAAGCTCCTCACTGCATCATCAAGGGGGATTTAATTGTCCTGAGAAGCAGCGCCTGCTCATCTCTTCTCTCACACCTGTTAGAAGGGGTGTAAAGCCAGACACTGTCAACTCTCTCTTCTCTAGGCATTCACCCCTGACTCAGAGACTCACACCGAGTCTGGGATGCACACACCAGTGTCGCAGGCACCAACAATCCACCTACAGAACCAGGACACCACCATCCAGCACCTGCAGCCAGGCCCGCGCCTCTCCTCGAGTCCTGCGGGTAAGAGCAGCAGCCACTGTTGTCTCAAACCACATTTTGCCCAGTTTCTCTTCCCAACACTGCAAAACCCAGCTAGGAAATGGTAACTAGGGCTCACAGTTCCCTAAGAGGGCTATACCAGTGTCCTGAAGGGGTCAAAAAGCTGGTACAAGGACAAAATTCAGAGTACATTCTGTGTAAGGCCAGACTGTGGGAATGGGCTCCTTCAGAATCTAGAGAGGAAAATAACCTTAAAAATATTGGCAGTGTTGATGAGTATCCAGTCCTGTGGACAGTTTTCAGGGCTGAAAAGTCCAAGGCTCCCTCATGAAGAGATTGCAGCTGGATCTTCCCAGTTCTAAGAGAACTATGAGATCAACTAGAATCCTCAAAACTGAACTCTGAGGGCTGCTGCCCTCAGTGTTTTCAGGACATAAGCTGGGTATGTAACAGCACACAGACCAGACAGACAAAGGGAGTCAAGCCCCTGTGCCAGGGGAGTGCAGCCACGCTGCAAAGGTGAGGGTGCACACACAGGGTAAGGGGCCTGCAGTGGGAACTGTACTGACCTTGTGCCTGTGCCTTTGGCAGTGTCCTCCAGCAGCCTGGTGCTGTACCAGAGCTCCGACCCCGCCAGCAGCCACAGCCAGCTGCTGCCATCCACCCACAACGTCATCGAGACCTTCATCTCCACACAGATGGCCTCCTCCTCCCAGTGATCACCACAGCTGCCCCCAGGGTGACTCAGGTGCAACTCCAGCCGTGTTTGCCATCACTGTCACCTCTGTCACCACGGGCAGGAAGGGCTGCTGCGCTGAGCCAGCCCCCACTGCCTCACACAAACCCCTGCCCAGCTGCCTCCAGGAGAGGGAATGTCTCAGGCTCCAGACAGAAGCCATGGGAAGATGATGCTGGCACTGCTAAAATCCACTGCCCCCCTCCAAACAGCAAACCTAAACCCCACAGGCCACCACAGAACGACCAGACATCCTTTTGTGGCTGCCCAAGAGGGAATTCCACCAAGCCAGGGATCTGACTGAAACAGGACAGCAGTGCCAGGGCCTGGATGGGGCTTCCATTCAGCTCAGCTTTCACCAGCTGGGCCTGTACAAACCAGACTAAGCCATGAAGGAAAGAGCAAAGCTGAGCTGCCAAAGAAGGGACACCATCTTTAAAACACTCTCCTCCTTTGCCGAAGGAGCACCAATAATGACAATAACAGCACCTTGGAGGCAAGAGAGAGAACTTGGTTCCTGACTTTGCAATGAAAATCACCAAGAAACACATTTGGGAATGGCTTGGCACAAACCTGTCAGTGTGGGATCACTGACTATGAGCTACAAATCCTTAATTAACAACCAAAGTACCAAACATTCTCAGTTACAAATGACCTGCTCTAAAATCATGCTATCCCGGTGGAAATGGCTTGGTTATTTTTAATATAGCTCTGCTTTGTTTTAAATGCAGAAATTAAAGTTTAACAGCAGCAAGGATATTCCAGTTCTCTGCATTAACCCTGTGGATCCTCAGCTCGTGTGACGTGCTGAATGATTTGGAGGATGGCATTCCCCACTGGTCCCTGACACTGCACAACACCTGGGAGGTTCCCAAGCTCCACAGAGAGTAGAGGTTCCTTCAGCTTTCTCTATAAACGTCAGCTTGGATTCATTTTACAGAACATGGCTCATTCTTGGCTTCCCTGTAGGCTCAATTCTGTAGCTCTTGATGTGCAATTAATCATCCTGGGGTCTAAGAGTCTTGCCTGCACTAAGTGTAGGGTTTTAGTCCCAAGGATCTACTTATATAATTCCTTTCCTAATTATTCCTCTCCATTTACTCTCAGTGCTCACATCACTGATGTGTCATCAGCTAGACATGAAGAAAGCCTCAGTTAACAGGTTTTTGTGATTGAAACCAAGCTACTCTTCCTGCTGAAGTGGATGAAAAGCCTTGAGACTAGAATGTGCTTAAGACTCTTAAAAGGTTAAGTTAGAAGGGAAAATTAAAAAAGGAAAACCCCAACAACGAGCTTTTCAGTTCTCATATCTGGAAATCACAAAATTGCAGATGTCCATTATAGGTTTCATTGAGAGGAGCTTCCTCTAGACACCATCAACAATTTCAGTCACCAGATTCTCTGAGGAATTTTATCCTAGAATTGTTTCCTGATTTCCCATCAGTTGCAAATATATACATAACTTCCAACTAGCACAAAAGTAATCTTAAATCAAAAGGTAACATTCAGGCCACTATGCATTTGAAAGCCCAGGGCCAAGCTGCAGTGCACTGCAGTTTTAACTGCCCATAAGACAAGTAACTTCTGCTGGCACATTCAGTTAGATTACAAGCCAATTTTCTACTGTGCTTTTCCATTTTTGGATGCCAACTGCGTTTTCTTGACTGAAAACCAGCAAGGATCTTACAGCAGGTTTCCCATACTCAAAGAGCAACAATTCACTATTTTGGTTTCTCTAATCTGGCTCTCTGGTCTCCTGATTAGGGCAAATAAGTTGGATCTACTGAAACCCAACAATCTTAAAAGAGAAGAATAATATTTATTAGTAACAGGTAATTTCCTGAAAGGCTGGAACTGAAGCATAAACAGACTAAGAGTTATACCAAAAACCACCAAACCTCAGTATTTTGGAGACAAAAGTCATCATCAACCCAACCAAGGACTGAAACAGGGTAATTTTTAACTGAGGCCTAAGTCCTTCCTGTAGCAATTTCATAGCAGCTCAAAAGCCACCCTCAGCCATCTCTCTCTCTGCTGGGGAGAATCCAAACACACCAAGAAAGCCACCATTGCACAAAACCTACCAAATTAAATGAGCCCAACAGCATAACAGAATTTAATAACAACAGATGCCATAAAAAACTATACATAAAAAAAAAAATGTCAATGGACACAACTGAACAGCAGGACCCATTTGCACCAACCCTGACATCAGCTCACTGCACACCGTTCATGTGCTGGGGCCCTGCAGAGGTTGCAGATTGCAGAGGGATTAGTAACACTGCAGGTTTCAACAACAGATTGTTATGATGATCACAGGAAAAAAATAAGGGGGCCCTGGTATCTGAAAGGATGCTTTTGATAAATGAGTCTCCCACGGGCTGGAGTTATTCTTAGTAGGAGCCTACAAGAGGCAAAGAGAAAAGGGAGTGGATCACCTGTTGCCATGTAAACCAAATTCAATTCATCATGACTTTCTCCAGGACATCAGATTTGGTTTCGTGATGTGAAGAGGCAGAGCAGGAGGGATGCAGCTGTGATTACACCCCTCTGTCACACAAGGCTGGCACAGGATTTCGTCCTTTTAGGCTTGGCCTGCACAAGCAGCAGCACAGACAACTGCTGTGTGAGGAGAACAATGTTCCCTTCCTCAGGGGTGCCAACAGCACAGGAAGTCACTTAATTAGTCTCTCAGGCCACTGAGCTTTCAGAACAGAAGCTTTGCCAATTAATTTTCCCTTCCTTCAGCAACTCTGGTTGTTAGGTTTTCTTTCAGTTTCCCTCATCCATCACAAGCGCCTGCTGTTTGCAGAGTAAAAATCATCATTCTAATTTTTTCTTCTTCTTTTTCTTCTTCACAGCTCCTGGCAGCACTGAGTTGTCTCCATGATTGCTGTTCTGTCTCTCCTGCTGTCCATTTGCAGACACCAACCGAGGCAAATCTTGGCAGATCTGGTCACACTCTGCTGGGTCTATTCTTTTCTCTTGAATATTGTTCTCTCCCTTAATTTTCTTCTTCTTCTTCTTCTTTTTTTTCTGGTTGTGCTCTACACAGCCCTGACTCTGATCGTGGCTGGAATCCTGGGACAGTGCAGGAAAAGCACTTTGCTTCAGAATATCTGCAGCTGACACAGCAGCCTCCTGGAACCTTTCCCACTCCTGGTCACTGTCCGTGTCACTGGGAAGGGAACAAGAGGGAAGGAGGTTGTGTTACACTTTTGCCTTGAATTCACCCAAAACTCAGCAGAGTAATCTGAGATGAGAACATGTGATAAACACCCAGTGGCTCTGGGACTCCCACACCTACAGTTTGCATTTAACCAGATGGAAGGCCAGGGTGTTCTTTACACACACAAGGAGGGGAAAGAAAATCTCCCACAAACATTTCTATTTCCCTCAGCACTAAAAAATAGAAACAAAATTCTGGTCTAGTCATGAATAAGAGTCATGAATACACACTTCTCCAGCTTTTCAGCTTCCTTGTGGGAGTCCCAGCTGCCTCTGAAATGTGGGATGCAACAGCCCCTGAGGAGCAAAGCGGCTGCCAACACCTCACCTGGAGCTCACCGGGCGCCTTCTCCTTGCTGCAGGGCAAGGCTCTGGTTTCCCACAGTCTCCAGGGACAGAGGAAGAGAAGAGCCGAAAACCTGGAGTATGGGAAGGGGAATTTCAGGCATGATGTAAAACAGAGGTGAAAGCAATCAACTGCCATCTCCCTGGAAGCCTCTCCTCTCAGTAACTGCTGTTGCTGCATTGCTACAGTGCTTGACAGCAGTTACTGGGGACTGTGTGGGAGGACTTGGGGCACAAAGGTCACAGCTGCAAAGCAACAGCCCTCACAGGCACTAAGAAAAACCTTTTATTGCAAATGTTTATTAGCTGGGTGTACAACCAATTAGCTGGTGATGGACAGCATCCATCCCACTTGTCATCACTGAACTAACACAGCCCCAGTGGCTGGGACTGGAACTCACCATCATCTGCAGAGTCACACTGTGGCACAGAGGTCTGAGAAGGTCCTGATGAGTCCTTCAAGACAGTGATGAAACTAAACAGAAAAGCCCAGTCAGATCTTAGGTTTGTACAAATTCAGCTCAAGTTGGATATTTCTGCAAAACAAGGCTAGAGGGAGATGTTACACTTTGTTTTCGTGAGGCTGCCTCGGGTCCCTGCTTTCAGGGCAGACCAGCCCCTCTCCCCTCAGCAACACACCACAGGAATGATTTAAAAGCAGCCTTTCTAAAGCCAGCTCTAAACAACAGGAATTCCAGTTCTCCAGGGACATATTTACACAATGAACAGCCCAGTCAGAGGCCCACTGCCAGCATAACCCTGAATTGGGCACTGCTTTAGAGTGTAAGAACAAATAGAAGATTCCCATGCCACCCTTTAAAGGACCAAAGGCTCCCAAATTCGACTTTTTTTCCTCCCCACAGCACATTCACCAAGAAGCAAATGGCCACAGGCAGTGCTGCACAGGATCTTTACCAGAGGGGCACAGCACATCAGCAAGGAGCAGGGAACGTTGGAAGCTTGCACCAAACACAGGAACGAAGGAGACAAGATGGTGTTGCATTTCCTGGGTTTAGCACACAAAAAGCATCAGTGTGGCTGATCCACAGAACAAACCTTTTCAGCCTTGCCTGCCCATACCTGTCCAGCATTGCTCCCAGTTTCTTGGCCACGTGTGCTCTGAACCCTGGAGTTGTGTGGAGCTCGTTGTCACCCTCCTGACGGCCGTTCACCTCCCGCCCGTTTAGAACAAGAACAAGGATTATTCTCTTTCAAGGCCAGAAACACCCGGTGCCCTCACCCAAACAGCAGATAAGAGACTGTAACATGTGTAATTGCACTAATTCCTTCATGGGACACTTACAGAGCTGTGCAGTTTCTGACAGTGGAATTAAGGCTGTAAATGACAGCAGCAGTAAGTTTTCAACATCTGTATCTCCCTGCTGGTAGAGGGATGACAAATGTACTTACAAAAAACTTACTGTCTTTTTCAGATTTAACCATAATTTCAGATTATGGTTGGGTTAATTCCCAAACTGTCCTTTTCGCTGTCACTGTCCCTTCCAGTGACAATTATCACAAAGCATTAACTGTAAATAGCCCAAATACAACATATATTAATTTTTTTCTTCAGTGAAACATAAAACTCTGAAACCAGAAGCAAAAATACCTCAGGCTTGGCTGATCCTTGGGCTGGAACCGATCCTTCCTAAAGCCACCTGAAAAGGAAGAAGCAAAGGCAAATTTAAAAGACCTGTTCCAGGATCTCTTTAACCCCCTTCAGCCACACGTTATAGCATAAAGAATCGTGGCCGAAAGACAACTCTCGCCCACTTTTGGGGACTGGGGGGTGGGGTTATGAGGGGAAAGGGAAACTTGGCTCCGGCCAGTCCTGCCGGGAAGGGGCTCCGGGCCGGGCTGGAGGCCGGGCAGGGCCCCGCCCGGCTCCCACACCGGCACCGCGGCACAGAGGAGCCCCGGGGCAGGAGGCGCTGCAGAGGGGCCCGGAGAGGAGAGGGAGAGGAGAGAAGAGATGAAGGGCAGAGCAGAACGCGCGGAGAGCACAGCGCGGCTGTTCTCGGCCCCTCACCACCGCGCGGCTCCGCCCGTGGTGCCGCCACCGCCGCTTGCGCCGCACAGTCCCAGGCGGCCTCCCGGAACCGCGCCGCGGCCTCGCCGCCGCCCTCCGAGCCCGAGTCCGAGCCCGAGCCCGAGCTGCTGCCGGTGTCCGTGGCCGGGCCCGAGTCCGAGCCCGAGCTGCTGCCGGTGTCCGTGGCCGGGCCCGAGCCGCCCCTGGGCGCCGCCATGCTGCGGGCGCGCGGCATGGCGGGAGCGATCCAGAGCGGGGCATGCCGGGAGCTGTAGTCCCGCCGTGGCCCCTGAGCTCCCCCACCCAGTGGCTCGTCCGAGCCGATCTGAATTTCACATGTTCATCCTTGTTTCAATCAGCATCTGGAGGATATGGCTCCTACCTTTCGAGTCTTGTTAAATTCTTTTTAATCAGTTTTTACGCGGAGATGCCAAATTTTTGTTTGAATGCAGAAGCTGTACCAAATCCTGCTGCTTTACTGACTGGTTGAAATGAAGAGTGCTCTGTTAGAGAGATTTTCACAGACAGCAAATATACTGCTCCTGAGGGTAGGACTGCCCTGTGTGCTCCCCATGCCACCACCACTGCCATGTTCCCACACCACACCTTCACCCCAACTAGAAATTTTTCAGTGTGATGCATCAACACATTTGGCAACTCCAGGAGGGCTTCTGGACGACCCCTTTGCCATGGGTTTTGCCAGGGCTCTGTGCTGCTGAGATTAGCAGGAAGGCTCAGTAGAGCTGTGTTTTTATACTGCTGAACACTTGCATGTTCCACCCTTCACACCAGAGATGTGCAGTCTCAGCCAACATGTGAGACAGGCCTCTGACAATATCCCTTGGCACTAACTCCCCTTAATTTCTTAGCTATTCCCTCATAAGGCTCACCTTCAGCTGGTTTAAGATTAACCCATTCTCCACTGTGTAAAACAAGCAGTTTTGGGCTGTTTCGTACCTTGGAGTCCTCAGGGCTGGTGAGGTGCCCTCAGAGTTGGGACACACCCCTCCAGAGGTGGCTTCTCAGGGAACTCTCAGTTCCGACCCATTCCTTCAGACCCCAGGTCACCTCCTCTCCCTGCCTTTGGTCCCTCTGACCCTGGAGTTTCTCACAGCCGCACAAATACCTTTATCAAGCTCTGTTTCCATCCTGGAGATGCTCCTGTGCTCCAATCCTAGTGCTCTGCTCACAGTTGTTTGTTCACATCTGAACAACTTGTTTCCCTTAAAGCTCCTTCCTTTTCCTCCCTCCCTCCCTCCGCATTCGGCACGAACTTTGTGCTCTCCCCAGAGGCCGCCGCTTGGACACCTCCCCCGGCAGCCCAACCGGGGCAGCCGCAGCGCTCGGGGCGCGGGCGGGGGCTCGGACCGGGCCGAGGTAACGCCGTGCGCGGGGTCTGGGGGCGCCCCGGCCGGGAAGGGGTGCGGGGCAGCGGCGGGCGCCGC
>JAYRBT010000037.1:3065396-3094262 GCA_036023395.1 Myiotriccus ornatus | reverse complement strand
GAGCAGGGCCGGCCCCGCCGGTGAGCAGGGCCGGCCCGGGGGCGCGGGGGGAGCGGCGCTGCCCTGAGGCTCCGAACGAGCGGGCGGGGGCGCGGCGGGACCCCCGGGGCCGCCCGGTGGCTCCGGGGCCTCGGCGGGCCCGGCCTGTGCCCGGCCCCGGCCCGGGGCCGGCGCTGCCGGGCGGGGTTTGCCCCGAAGCCCCGGGCTGGGGCTCGCAGGGGGCCGTGTTCGCTCTGCGGCCGGGCCGGACCCGCTGTCGCGACAGATGGGTCCTGCTCTGGGTACGGAGAGGGGTCTGGCTCTGGCAGTGTCGCGGTCATCAGCTTCTGGTACATGGCATTACTAATATTTCGAGAATTACTTATATGTTGAGAATCGCCTATTGCTTCTCAAACCACGTCACTGCTGTCGTATTTGGTGTTATTTTCACGTTTTCTGCTAACCCGGTCAGCCCGGCACGTCCCTGTGACAGCGCTGCAGCCCAGCATTACCCGACTGGTTATAGCAGTGCTCTTTGTTTGGTTTGGTTTTTTTCTTTTTCCCTTTGGACTTTGTGAGGTAAGAGGATAAAATCTTTGTCGAAAGGTTTTTCTTGGGGTCTATATCAAAGCTTTATGGAATGGATAAAAAGATAATTACTTTGATCGCTTGGGGGTTTTCACTGTTTGCGCTCGTGAAGTGCCTGGAATCCTCGGGGTTCCCAAAACAGCCCCTCAGCTGGGCCCTCGCCCCGGGAGCAGGGGCTGTAACACAGACCTACGTTGCAGAGTCCCAGTTAAAGAAACGAGGCCAAGCAAGGGCATATTGGGCTGGAAGGCAAATGGCTGGTTTTGCAAGAGCGAATGATCACATGAGTTTTGGGACCACTTCGTCCTAATACTGGAAAGCTGGTGCCTAACGCTGTGCAGGGTAGGAAGTGAAAAGATGGACTCGGGAAATGTTCCCAAGGAGTTAAAATGTAACATGTTTGGGAGACAGAAGAGAGTAAAAAGGTATCTAGAGATAAATGAGTATTTAATGATTAACAGAAGGACAGTCATGTTTGCTAAGAATATCTAAAAATGACTGTCAAGAAGTCAGTGCACTTTCTTCTAGGCCCTGTCAGCAATTACCAGCTGAGATGACCTGGTCCTTGTACTTGAAGCCCAGGCAATTGTAATAGGTTAGGTATCAGATTTTTGTTAGACTTTTGGGTGTATTTATACTACTCTGAATAGTAGTTTTAGATTGAGATAGAATTTATGATATTAATATTCCTTTTATAAAATTTGTCGCACGTGTCAGAAAGTGTCACTGTAGTGATAAGAAAAATAATCCGACAAGTTTTCCTTTTGATTTAAAGTGCAAAAGGTTCAGGAACTAAATCCGAGCTTGTTTCACAAACAAACTAGATTTGGATTATTTCAATTTCAGTAATCCTAGATGAAGTAGGATTTTTTTTTTTTCCTGTATGCTCTAACTTGTAGTGGAAACTCTGCCAGTCTGGCTTGAAGTGTTTCTCCTGTGTTTTTAGGGTTGGGTCAGTGTACCTTGGCAAATGCAGTCATTCTCATTTGCTGGGTTCAGAAAGGTGACCTGTGACAGCAGCCGTTCAGCTCCCCTGTTCCTGCTGGGCAGTTGGCCCCAGTAGATTTACAGATTCAGTTTTTAAAGTGTTTAAGTAAAAGGTCTTTCTTGCTGCCCGTTGGTGAGACCTGTACCCAGTGCTTACACAACACATCTAAAATACTAAAACAGACCTTCCCCTGCACTTACCCCCATCGTGGACCTCCTGAGCTCCCGGTTGTCCCAGTGTCCTGCGTGCCTCTCGGAGGACCAGTTTCACCATCTCGTGTACCTTCACCTCCCTGTCTTCAGGGAGCTGACTTGCAGTCAAGTTCCTTGTTTCTTAACTGTTCATCTGCCTGATTCTTGAGTGTAGTGAATGTTGGAACAGCCTGTTGGGATATCATAGGGGTCATGATTTAAAGGAAATAAACAGCCAATATAGGTGGCTTTTAAGTAACAAAGATGCTGTTTTCCTGTCAATACCTAAAGAGCAAAGAAGTCAGAAGGAGAAAAGACAAGATCTTTGAATGCCCTCAGTTAGATATGAGCTGATTTTTATATCCTTTCACTTGTTTGCTCAAGATGCCTCTAGGCTTGATTTGGAGACCAGGGTTTGGCAAACCTCCACTGGCATCTCTAAATTCTGTTTACTTAACCCCAAAAGTCATCTTCTATCCCAGTACTCACAGTCTTCCTAATGAACTCTGAATCAAAATGAGAATGGGGTTGGTTTGGCCTGTTGTCTTGGTTGTTGGTTTTTTTAGTGTGTGGTTTGCTTATGGTTTGTTGGTTTGGGTTTTTTTTTCCCTAAAGAGTTTTGTCTCAGAGTTGAGGTAGTTCAAGTGACAGTTCAACAATTTGGAGCTCGTTCTGCAGTCAGAGGAGGTTTAATTTGCAGTTGAACATTGACTCACAAGTGACACAATATATGATTAAGAGATGTAAATGAGCCACTGGATACTGTTTCACGTTTGCTTCTTTGCACACCTGCAGTGGGACTGGGGGATGAACAGACCCCAGCAGCGCTTGTTACAGACCTGGGTGTGTTAAATGATATCCCAGGGACAAGAGCAATTGTGTGAGAAGGCTTCTCAGGATGAGATTGATTATTTTTACTATTTTGATATATTTTTGATATTTTAAATTGGTCACTGGACCCAATCAGCCAGTGGACAAATAATTAGGAGGGGATCCCCAGTACAGACTTAGGAATGACCCTCTTCTGGGACAGGAGATCCAGTACCTCTTGTGTTGTATCATTTTGATCTTTCTTCTGTCTCAGCCATTTTGTTTAATTTCATACTGGTCTTTCAGTGAGTTCATGATTTATTAATTTTTCATAGTTACTAAAAGCTAAGGGTTTTTTCAGTAGGTGCTGGTGAAGATACAGATTTTATCTTTTTTATGAGTTTCCAGATTTGTGGTGTTACATTTAATGGAATTTAATTTGTAGAAAATTACTTCTTTTTCCACACTGGTTTAAGGAACACAGAAATTAATTTATTTGCCTCTTCTACATCCTTTCCTTGTGTTATATGTCAAGACATAAGAGCCATACATTTCTTGTGCCCATTCCATAAAGTGATGCTGTGTTTTACAGTGTGTTGAACTCCTTAGTTTTAAGGAGGTTTTCTCAGTTTTGATATTTATACATATAGGTCTAGGTTGGTGAGTTTTCACTTAAACTACTCAGCAAGACAGGTTGAAGATTCTGGTAGTAAGGATGTGTGAAAAATCCAAGTGTCTTTAGCATATAGTTTGTGGGCTGGCAGCATTCCCATCTGCCTTGAACCACCAGGAATTTGAATTCTGTACAATGCTCTGAGTGTAAATGAAGTCATGGTGTGAAACGCTGAGAGTCAGCACTGCTGAAAGCAGCGTATGGTGAAGTGCAGCATCTGTGAACACAAAGCTGCCCTTCTGGGACACTGTGCAAAATGATGTAACTGAGTGAAAAAGCTCTGCAGGAACACGTTCCACCTGCTGGAGCGGAGAGTTTCTGCTGCAATACTTCCCTAGGCTTGAGTGTGAGGCTTCCTTGACCCCGCGGTGGGATTGTGTGGGATGAAAAAAGCTGCTGGCAGCAACAGCCAGAGATCCCGAGGTTTTCTCTGGCTGCCCTGCACCTGTGCTGCAGCTCTGCTACAAAGAGGGGACACCCAGGGAAGCCTTTCATGCCTGTGGGGTGAGTTTGCAAAAAAATTCTTCTGAAAAATTCAGGTTGCCCTTTGAAAGTGCTTCACTGTTTGTACACTTGCAAAAAAGGTCAGATAATCACCTGTTTCCTTCTCATAACCTTAACTAAGTATTCCTGTTCCTGCAGCAGCAATGTAATGTCAGAGTTTCATGGAAAGCACAGTGGATTATTTTTAACCTTTTTTTTTTTTAGTGAATTAATATTTGTAACTTCTGAAACTCTCTTAGTGCTTAGGTTAAAAATATTAGATTGCTAAGAGTGTTGTTTCTGGAAATGTAAATGCCTTGTGCTGAGTCTCAAAGATTTAGGTACTGTGGAATTTACATATCAAGGAATGAGACTGTGGAGGTTGTTGCTACTGAAGTACAATAAATGGTGTTCTCTGATAAATATGATGATGTTAGTGACTAGTATTGTCATTAATATTCCAAACTAATGAACACTGAAATTCAAACTCTGCATTGTCCATCTGTCCAAACTGAGAATGGCTTCATGATTAAATCCCATTTCATACTGCACTTGCAGTTCTAACTTGTGTAGAATTTTGGAAGACTAGGTGAGCTCATTCCTCTTACAGCAAATGGCATTTTTGAGAAAACACAAGGGGTTTGTTTTGGCTGTGGATCTCAGTTGCTTATCAGCAACAGTAAAATACAGGTCACACACCAGCCAGGTCATACTACAGGACTGTAAAGTAGCTTAGTTTCTAAAAAAAGATCCCTCTTGGCTGCGTTAAACTAAAACCATCAACAACAGGATTCAAGAGCTTCTTAGATAAATCACTACCAGGACCAGAATGCCATGTTATAATGCCAAGAAGTTGGGTTTGTTTGGTTTTTTCCCTTTCTCTCTTCTAGGATTCCAACAGGAAAATTTCCTTGACCTCGTGTCTGGGTAGTTCTTGAGGATGGCAAGCAAAGGATCCACGGCTTCTGCATCAACCAAGAGCTCCAGCACTGGAGGGACCAGTGGCAGCAGCAGTAACGGTCCTGGGGACAACACTAATCAGGACAACACTTTTGAATGTAACATCTGCTTGGACACTGCCAAGGATGCAGTGATCAGCTTGTGTGGGCACCTCTTCTGGTAAGTGCTCCAGCCCTCACAGCTCAGCCAGAACACCATCCAGCTGATCCCATAGAATCCTGTGCTTTTGGTAATTTCAGATGTCAAATGTCCTGTATGAAATGAGTGAGGACCGTGGGTTTGGTTTAGGGGAAGCTTCTCAGCTGTTGTTCTTTGCCCATGGTCCAGGAGTGGGTTTCTTGCATGTTAAACTTCCTGTCCTTCTGGCCATTCCTGTAAGTTAGACTCGATGTGCCTTGTGGGTCTTTTCCAACTCAGAATATTGTGATTGTTGTGTAAAAGCAAACAAGGAGCCCCACACAGACAGTTCAGTGCTCACTGATACTGCTGGGTGTCGTGTGTTATTTTATTTGTGCTGTCTGGCTTAGCACAAACATCTCCTTTAGACCTTTCTAACCTGTGCAGACCTAACCCTGCCTTTGAATCCAGGTTATGGAGACCTAACTGGAGTTTTTCCCCCAGGTTTGCTCTTTTTCCCTTTGAAACCATAAAAAAGAAAAGAAAAAAAGGCAATAAGCTTTTCTATGTGGGGTATTTCTCTTTTTCCATGGTATTGCACTTGTAATAGGAACTTTTCAGTTCTTTGATCTGATGTGGAAATAATGTACAGCCCAGATATAATACACGTGCAGCATTTCTAATTTGGGTGGCTTGGTTTGAATATACTCTTTCTTGAATGTTAGGAAGTTATTAAGGATTGACATGGCCAAATGTGGGGGTTTAGGGGATTATTTTACAAAGTAGGCTAAATCTTTAATAAAAAGAGGCCTAAAAGAGCATTTCTTTTCTGTGTAAACGTACGTAACATCTGAAAATCCAGATTTTTATTTGAGGAGGTGGAAAATCACTGGTTGATGGCTTGCTAAGATAAAATTAGATTGAATTATTGCACAAAGGGATCTGGAAGAATGGAACCTTAAAAATAGCATGTGTCTTGTCTGAATAGGGTTGTCGTGACCATTTTGAGAGCAGATGGCTGTTTGCAGTTCTGTCTTGTAGCCTTCTTTTCTTTGACCTTTTTTTAATTTGCCATATTAATTTAATCTGTATAATGAGAATTTTTCTGCCATGAGCAACTGGGTCTGATCTCAACAGCTGACCCTGCTCTGAGCATCAGGTTGGACTACAGGCTACCTGAGATACCGTCCAGCCTGAGTTATTCCAAGAGTCTGTGAATGTGGCTGATGTTTCAGCTGAATCTTTTGACGTCCTAAAGGCTCATTACTGACATCTTGCTCATTTGCATCTAAGCTCAGAGGTATCTTTTCATGGTATCAGAGTAGGCAGTTTGCACAGAGAACCCCAAGGTTGGTGCAGCCTCTGTGTGGGCCTTTGGTGTGGAAGAGGACGAGGAATCGAAGGGGATATGCACAGAACCACCTTTGCAACTTAGATTGTGTAACCTGAAAAAACCAGTGGAGATCAGTCTTGGGCTGTGCTTTCAAAAATTACTGTAATGGGAGGTTACAGAACTGGCCCAGCTGGATTCCAGGGCTCTGCTGTGGCCAGGCCGTGCTATCCGTGTACATTTGTCGGGTCGAGTTGTCAGTAACTAATTCTGTTTTCCCCCTTTTTCTGCTCTGCGAACAAATTGTCCTGGGAATGCTCACAGTTGGCCTTGTTTACACCAGGTAAGACAGGTTTCCTTTTGCTTTGTCTTTCATCAGCTCCTGTTGCTCAATAAAGCCCTTGGTTCTCTGGAGTATCCCCCTCTTTTTGAATGTGCTTTTCTCTCTCCAGGGCAATCACAACCTGCTAATGCAACTGCACGTGCAACACCTTGCAAGCTGCTCTTTCAGCAACAAGAAAGCTTAATTTTGTTCCACCTGAGTATTTCCAGTTTTGGTAGAATTACTGTAGGGGGTTCCTTTGCAGGTTTAAGTGCTGGGTGTTGTACTTCTCTGCATTTGTAATGTTTTACACTCTGGTACCATTATGGAAAAGCTGGGTGAAAGGAGGGTGTCTGCACTAGCCCTGAGCCTATGCAGGACTCTTGGCACTGTTTATTTCTTCATATTTTACTCCAGGGCAGATCTGAATGCGTGCACATCAGCAAGTGGATCATACCGGAACAGCAGCCAAAGTGCCAGCTCCACTTTGGAGAGTACTTGGCACTTACTAAAGTGGTTTGCTCTGGGGCTTTCTGAGGAATTGCTAAAGTCTCTCTGCCTGGCTGCAAATGACATTTGCATATTGTTGTTTCATGGTCTTTTACTAGTTTCCTTATCATGTCCTTTCTTTTAGTGGCTAGAGACCAGGCCAAACAGACAAGTGTGTCCTGTATGCAAAGCAGGAATCAGTCGAGATAAAGTTATTCCTCTGTATGGAAGAGGCAGCACTGGGCAGCAGGACCCCAGGTAAGAAACCAAATACAACTGTTTTTGTTTGAAAACTAAAGATGAAACTTTAGTTTACTGTCTTAAGATTAAACTGTCAAAGTGCTGGATTCATAATTTGTAATACTTTGTCAAAAGACAGATAGAACTGATGTTTCTGACAAATATTTCTGGCTCTTTCAGGGCCTGGGTTTGCACATGTTATTTCATGTTCAACTGGCAATTAATTTGAATTTTAATTGGGTGTTAATTATCAGTTACACGTGGCAGGTTGCAATGATTGTTATCTGGCTGGAGAAGCTCTTATAAAATGTTCATGCCCCGAGTTTTTAGCCTTTGCCATGGGTCTCCTGTTATTCCGAAGTGCAGCATTGGTTCGGGGATGTGCTGCCGACAGTCCAGGAGCTGGAGGGTTGGCTCCCTCACACGCTGCTCCAGCTCAGCCTGGCCCCCTGGGACTGAGCTCTGGGGTTGTTCTGCCTTATTAGCCAGGCTATTGCAGGCACTGCTGTCATGTGTCCTTGCACTTGGGCTAATTTCACAACTTCCTGCAGAGAGAAAACTCCACCACGACCCCAAGGACAGAGACCTGAACCAGAGAACAGAGGGGTAAGTGAAGAAACAAGCTCGGGCTGATAAGTTGTTTTTGTTGATGGTGGTATTTATTCCTCCTGGAGGACACAGTGTGTGTGCTTGAGATCCTGTGTGAGGACCCTGCAGCTTACACATCTTGCTCATCCCCCAGTTGGCTGGTCATTGATAGCTGTGGTGTGGCAGAAAACTCCATTCCTACAGTACTCTTTAGCATCCCAAAGAACAGGATAACTTGGATTGTGCTTTGTGAAAATGGCCCAGTGTAGTATCACTGGAAATGCTCTTCATGCTTGATTGTTCTCCATGTAAATGCAAGGAACACTTTGCTTTGAAAATCCTTTGTGGAAATGTGTTTCCATCAAAATATACCTGTCATGGAAATACATCATTCATGTATGAACTTGGATTTTTGGCACTGAGAGCTGCTCCTATAATTTCTGTGGGATGTTACTGTACCATGGCACTACAAGCAAAAGGAAGTAGGTATCTGTTGTATCCATGTTCATTTGGAGAGGGATCTCTGTTTTTTGTTGAGGAGGTGACACGGAGTGCATGCAAACAGCAGCTGGCACAGCCTGAGCAGACGTGGGAGAAGGCAGCAGGACAGTTCCTCAGCAGGACCTGATGAAACAAGGGCACATTTCCGTGTAACACGGCCTGGGGTCCTCAGGGAGGATTTATGTGCCTCGTGCTGCAGGCAAACAACTCTGCTGAATGTGATTAGGGCACATTTCTGTGTTGAATGTTTGGGGAGCTCAGCTGTTCTCTTTCGCAGGGGAGTTGCTGCCTTATTAAATCAGCTCCTGCACCTTGTTTGAACCTTTGAGCTGGTGCTGCTGGAAGTCAGAGGGGTTTGGTATGAAGACCAGTAGGGATGCTGCCCTCCTGTTCCCTACAAGCCCTCTACCTGAACAGAGAGCTTTGCTGTCCCTCATAGTTTATGGCAAAGTCCTTGAAAAGAGTCACAATCAAAAGACCAACTCCTCAAATCAAGGCTCAACCCAGATATGTTTGGCTTTAATATATGAGTGAAATCATCTTTGGCCTTTTACTGTTGGGAGGTGACAGACCCCAGAGGGTCTTTCAGAACTGGTATCACTGTTTCTGTTCTGAGATGAGAGGGCAGGTTGCTGGATTCAAAAGTGTGGGCTCTCAGCAGTTTTTAAACGTGCCACCACTCCCTAGACCCACACAGAGTTGGTTCTCCAATAGCACGGTGCTTCTGCACGGCAGGATTCATCTCCATTCACAAGACTTGTCTTTTGACTTGATGTGGTGTTTTAGTCTGGATCCCATGGGGTCAGTGTTGCATTGTAACTCTTCCTTTTTTCCTCCTTTCTTTATGTCTTGCATTCCTGCCCCAGGTGACTTTATCTGACACCTTAATTAGAGTCCCCCTGGTAAATTTTTTTTTGTACTATTCCTTATAATGCTCTTTGCATCCCACTGGCAATTTATCACTTCACTGACTGTTTGAATGACTCACATGTATCACAAAAATCAGTGTAGGTTATTTCTTTAAAATCCTTTCTTATAGTTATGTAGCTAATAGCTATTAACACACAATATATTGTTTAGATATTCTAAATAGGACTGGTAATGTTGATTTTGATACATTGGCAGATGTCTACTACTTTAAGTTGAGAAATGTTACAGATATACTTTTGTTAACTCGTGGCTTTCAAGCAAGAACTGTGGTTCCTAGTTTTCATTTTCTCCAAGTTTTGGGTTGCTCTGAAAAGTTTGCTACTGTGTGAAACATTTTAAATCCAAGAGATCTAAGGAGATATTTACAATAGTGTGTCTGACTGAAAGCTGCCAGACAGCATGGCCTTCCTTCAGGTGTGGGACAGCCAGGGAGAGGGAATGTCTGCACTTCTACACAATATTCTGAAATAGGCTTTAAATAATTGGTACCTTTTTTGTCTCCTGCCGCTTTTTTCTCTGCAGGGATTCCAGGGCTTTGGCTTTGGTGATGGTGGCTTCCAGATGTCCTTTGGAATTGGGGCGTTTCCCTTTGGTATATTTGCAACAGCCTTCAACATAAACGACGGGCGACCTCCTCCAGGTACCAGGATCCGCCTCCTCCAAGGGTCCTGTCAAAACATGTTTTACAAACTCCCTTGTAACTCTTAAACAAATAACCTGCTAAATGACAGAGTGTTGTCAGCAATAAGCAGTGCTGTGAATAGAAACACAACTGTGAGGGCAAACACCCAGCACAGGACGTGGTTTATGGCTGACACGTTTTGTACTTGGGCTCATAAAGAAGCAAGTTTGTCCCTTCCATCTAATTCAAAGGCCCTCCTGGGAGGACAATGGCACTGCAGAGGGGCAGTGGCACTGGAGACTTCTCCCTTTTAATTCACATCTCTCCTCTGGTACTCCAGCAGACTCCCTCTGAAAAATGAGACAAATTGGAGTAGAGTTTCTAATAATAAAAAGGAGTCACTAGGGGTGTATGAAGGAGACCCAGATTCTGAAAACATCAGGAGAGGACCATTTCCTGAAAGATGAGAAGGAAAAATTTAAATATGCTCTGTACCATGAAATAATGAATGCAGAGATTGTTCCTTTTTCAGAAATTTATCTCTGAGACAGTCATCTGTATTCCACAAGAAGTAACTTTCCAGTGAAATTATTTCGCTGTTTTTAATTAACAAAAACCAGTTGGGTTACTCCAAGTGGTGACCTTGCTCTCCAAAAATTAAGTAATCCCTAGAAAACCTCTTCCCCATCTGCACTGGAAACAAGTTGAGTCTGTCTGTTTTGAACAAGAAAACTTTACTGCCCAGGATTTTCTGGACTTCCTCTGTGAATCGTTGTCCTGGCAAATCTTCCAGCATGTCATAAGGCACAGGAATTATGAGGAGCAAACTCATTCTTCATGTCACAGCTGTATTGCCACGGTCCTGTGCTGTCTTTGGGTCCAGTTACCTTCCCTATTAACCATAGTTCAGTGTCCCCTAAAAATCTGTGTGTGGGGGTGACTGAGCCAGGAGTGTGTAAATATGTGCTGTTGTAACAGCCATAATTTAACCAACTCCTTTATCTGTTTTTCCTTGGTGGATTCAATGCAGCAGTTCCAGAAAGGCACAGCTTGAGTTTTAGAGCTCATGTGCTTTTCATTAGTTCTCTTGGGCAAGGCTGCACAGGCAGCTCTGACCCTTTTGCCATTTCCTTGTTCAGAGGTTTCACCTTCTGGGGAGGAACAGAGGCAGCTCAGGTGGAGGTAGTGAAGTTCCTTGGGAACAGTGAACTTGGCTCAGCACTGCCTACTGTGTTCAGAATATGCACGATCCTGGAGGAGAGGAAGGAGCTGAACTGTTTTTTGTTTCTTTTTTTTTTCACTTCCTGTTTTCCAGCTGTTCCAGGGACTCCTCAATATGTGGATGAGCAGTTCCTTTCCCGCCTCTTCCTGTTTGTGGCACTGATGATAATGTTCTGGCTGTTGATTGCATAAATCTTTTCCGTTATTCTATATATTCATGACCAACAAGGCCACTGAAACAGTTACAAACTGCATCCCCATCCCACTTTAAACCTCTTGGTCTGGTTCCGTAGCTAACTATGGACTTCAGGAATTGGTGGTCCCACAGCACAATGAGGAATCTCGCATTTTGCACCAGAGTTGGAAATTAAACATTGGTTAAAAAGTGTATTTCAGCTCAGCTATCTTGTACAACAGGTTCCTGCCACAAACCACGGGCCTAGTGTTGAGCTGTGCTCCCAGAGGGAATGCTGCTCTGAAATCCTGTGCCAATCAGTGACACCAGGTCTGTGGGACAGACAGGGACCCCCAGGTAGACTGGGCAGGTCAGGAAACTTCTCCAGTGTGACCAGTATCTCATGCTTTGCAACCACAATGGATCTGCCAGAGGTGCAGATGTTATTTAATGTCTCCATCAACATCCAGCCTTCTCCAGGAAATCACCTGCAGCACTGCTGACACTCTTTGGGCACAGCACGTGGTGCAAATGGAACCAGGTCCGGAGACTGGTTCCTTTTCCTGCTGTTATTTCCCGGCGTGATGGAAACCCCTTCCTGACGTGGTTCTGACTGGAAGAAGGGATACAAATTTATGCTGCAATTTTTTAAAGCCTGAACATGCTGGAGCCAGACACTGGAAGATTCTCTGGCTGTGGAGCTGAGTGGGGCTGGACAAAGCCGCTGCCTCACCCAGCCCAGCTCCTCACTGACCAGCAGTGTTGTCTCCCCTGGCTCTGCACAGCCCCGGGGCTGCACTCGTGGATAATCCCCTCACCCTCACAGCCTCGTCACGGTAGCGACAGTTATCCCCTCCCAAGGCTTTGAGACTTTCTACGCGAGGTCATGTACTCCAAATAAAATCCTATTACAGATCCGAGATCAGCTCGTTTGGGGAGAGGAACAAAAGGCATCTTTACGTGAGGTTTGAGGTTAAACCTGTCATACTGTAAAATTGCACAGGAGGAAAAATGAGATCCTGCCTTTGCCAGCACACGCACGGTAGGGAGCCCTTGGAAGGCCTTCTCTCTGCGGGTGCACACAGCTTCTCCGAGCCACAGCAGCACGGCTGCAGCACAAGAGTCTGCAGTATCGACCAAAGAGCTTAATTCGAAGTGCTGGAGGAGACCACAACCATTAATGTGCTGAGGGGATATTTCAGAAGGTGAGCACTCTGTAGGCGTTTTGGAATCCTGCTGGGTATTCAGCTTTAAAGAGTACTCCTGATGTATTTGTGTAGATTCCTTCAGGACAGCAGATACGAGAGATTCCTTAGCAAGATGAACAGTTTTCATATTTCTCTGACTAGGCAATTCCATTTTTTTTTCTCTTATTGTTTTTAGATTGTTTTGATTCGGGTTGCTGATAGTCTCATTAATTTCCTGCAAGATGAATATTGTGACTTCTCTGGCAATAGACAGAAAACTGACAAAACAAATAGGAACTTTGTTTCAATAGCTTGGGGTTTTTCTAGTGTATATGGAAGAGGTTCCTGGGCAGGACACCTTAATTGTTGTAGGAGCTTATTTATGTGATTATAAACTGTTCACTTTTAGTGTCAAGACAGAGGATGACTGAAGTTTAACTTGCCTACCTCCAAAACTCTATCTGGCAAGTAGAATGTTGCAAAGCTTCTGCAGTGTTTTGCCACATGTGGTCAAATTTATACCTGACTGGATGATAATCTGGCACAGCGTATTGCTCAACTATTTATAGTTGAAGTGGTGCTTCAGCTTTTGTTGTGTGGCGCTTTTGGGAAGCTAAACTTCTGCACAGGGTTCTTCTCAAGTGCATAACGTGTAACCGCGGCCCTTTCCGGGAGAAAGGCTCTGTGTGGCCGTCCTGCAATGTCGCAGCTTCGGGCTCCTCTCCTGCTCAGCCAGCACCACCTGCTGATGGGAAGGGAAGGCCCGTGTGGTGGGAAGGGATGGATTCCTTCTCTTTTTCGTGTGGAGAAACTCGCTGCTGGGAGCACAGGTCGTCCAGGGAGGAGCCGGGTATCCCTTGGAAGCCTTTTTCCAATAAAGAGAACTGACTGCAATAGGTTCAAGAGGTATTGAAACATATTTAACTAACACTTATGTTTTAAAAGACGGAATTTTAATGCATTGAGGGGGGTTCCATCTATGGGTGAGAGATATAATGGATTTAGAGGAGACTGCAGAAACATGACTGAGAGCTCTTATTTTCGGGCAATTCCAGGATGAAATAGTCTAAAAGTGTTAACGCTTGGTTCCCCCCTTTCCCCGGTGTGCTTTTGTATGTACCCCTGTCCCGCACCCGACCCGGACGGCTCGGTTAGCGCGTTACCGTTCCTCCTCCTCCTCCTCCTCACTAATTTTCACTGTTGTGAAAGTGATTTAGAATTAAAAAACGAATGGTTTTACACTGACCGCAGTGCGCCGCCGTTCCTCCGCGGGGCCGGGAGCGCCCCCCTCAGGGGGCCGGGGGGCGGGGCCGGCCGCGCCCGCCACGGCACGTGCGGGGCGGGGCCGCGGGACGGCCCGCGCTGTCATTGGCCACCGGCGCGGAAGGGGCGGGGCAGGAGGGGCGGTGCGGCGCGGGGATTGGCGGGCGCGGCGGGCGGGCGGTGCGGATTGGCCCGCGGGGAGGAGGGGGCGGGGCGCGGCGCTGCGGGGCCGCGGGAGGCGGGTCCAGGTGCGGCGGGACCCGCTGGCGACGGGCGGAGCGGGCGGCGGGCGCGGGATGGAGGCGCTGCCAGGTGAGCTCGGGCCGGGCCCCCGCGGGACGGGCCGCCCTCCGCCGCCGCCGGGGCGCGGGCACGAGGCCGCGGCTCCCCGCCGGCCCCTTATGTGGGCGCCGGTGCGTCGGCAGTGCCGCGGGGCGGCCCTTGCGGGGCCGCCGCCTCCGGACCCCGCGCCCTGGCCGGGTGTCAGCCCGTGTCCGGGGAGCGGGCTGCGGCCGGCCCGTAGTTCCCTCCGCCGGTCCGCGGCTCCCCGCGCAGCGCGGGAGGCTCCCCGGGGTCCCGTTGCGGCGAACCCCGCGGGGAGGCGATGGAGGTGCGGCCGCAGCCCGCACGGGGTCCCGCAGCGCGGGTGCCGCCGGCCCCGCTGCCCCCGAGCCCGTGTCCCACTCGGGGTCTCGCGGTGCCCCCGGGACTCGGCCGGTGCCCCCCGGGGCCGCTCCTCGCTGGCCGCCCCTCAAACATTCCTGCCGTCCTGGGGGACCCGGCAGGACCTGCTACACTGATTAAGTCCGTTTGCTTTTCCTTCGCGCCGTTTCCTGCTCTGTTTTGTTCATTTCCGTCGTTTCTCCTGGATCCTGAACAGTTTCGGTCGGATTTAGGACTGTTCGTTTCCGTTCTGAGCTAATCAGCCTTCCCGGGGACGCTCGGACAGATGTAGCCCCGCAGCAGAGTCAGGCGGGTGCTGCCGGGGCTTGGGAGCTCGTGGGTCAAGACCTGTGTGATGGTTGTGGAAGAATCTGTTGCTTTTGGTCAGCTGTGGCGCAGTCCTTGGTCTTTATATGGCTTTAACGGGATCCACTGACCACACTGACACGCGTTCCTTGTGCTGGTGGCACTGAACGGGAGCGCATGGAGCTGCAGCGTGTGTGGTTTGCAGGTGTTTCTGGCCTGCAGCAGTTCCCCAAGTTCAGCGGACTTCCAGGGCTTGCCCTTCTTGGAGTCTCCCCTGCCTTTACACGCAGGCACAGGCACGTGTGGCTTTGCCTTTTATTCCCAAGCCCCTTTGGTGTGCTGAAAAGCAATTTGCTTTAAAGAAGAACACGGGTAGTGCCAGCTTTTCCCAAGTTTCTCCTAACCCTTCCTCTGCTGTGCAGGTCTGAGCTCAGGTGCAGTTCTTGGTGTTCTGGAGAGCAGGAGGGCACAGGGACAGGTGTGGAGCCGATGCCCAGCTGGGAACTGAAGTGGCACCTTACACCACATGTCCCGTTTGAATGAATCCTCTGAGCCCTGCGGTCTACAGGGAGACGTTTCTGGGTGCTCCAGTCTGCTGGAGAGAGTGGTGCCTGTGGCTGAGCAACACGTGGTTTTCCTCCTAAATAGCTACTTGTGTAAACCGTGCAAGATCTTCACCTTGGTTAATTTTAAACGTTGTCGCTGACCTACACGGTGGGGTCAAAGTGCGCAGAAGGCTGATGGCTTCTGTTTTGTGTAGCTTCAAGGAACTTAATCATGGTATCGACTTGCCTGAGCAGCTACTGAGTTGTAACGTTCTTTGGAAGATGGAAGTTCGTGGTTTGTGGTTTTCCTTCTCTAAGTGCACTTTTTTCCTTATGCAACCTTCATGCAAGCAAACTGTTGGTAGCAGGAAGAAACAGGTTTGAGATCTGCTCGGCACATGCTCCTTGTGCCCTCCTGTGCTCATCCAGATCCCCGACTCTTTAGTATGCCCGCACTGCTGTTGGGATTTGGGATAGCATTTATCTGTGTGCCAAATGCTCTTTGTGCACAGGCTTTCATTCTGTTTTCCTAGCTCGCCTGCATCTAAGTAACCAGCTCTGGGGCTTTCTGGCAGTTCTAGCAGAAACTATTATAACTCTATTATAACTATTTTAAGCATTTTCTGAAAGGGCAATAGGCCAGTAGCATCACTCTCTTCCTAAGTCTGACAGTAGCCTGGTGTTGGCTGTACAGCCCCTACAGGAATATTCATTCAAGTGTGTAATTCCTTCCCGGTAGTCAAGTTGTTCTCTACTGAATAAAGTTTGCCTTTCCTTTCTTTCAGTTCTGGGAAATCCATTTAATTATACAAATGAGAGCAAACGCTGTGTGCTGAGTCAGTGGTGTGGGGGAAGTAGTAGTGTGGCTTCCTGGCCTGGTGTGGTTCTCTGTGGGAATTGTACTGGAGCAGTCAGCCTTCCTGAAATCTCTGCTCTGGCAGAGCTGTAACTCAGCTGGTTTGTGTGGAAAGTCATATTACTCCCTTCTACAGAATGTGAAGGAGCAGATGTCATGTCTGAAGGGAAAAAAAAGTAATATCTAAGGTGTCAGAGTTTGATTTGGGAGCTCCACTCTCGAGTTACAGGCTGCCTGGTGTCGGTTTAACTTTCCATGTGTGAAGACTTTCCTGCCAGTTGATTATTTGAGGTTATCCTTTAAGAGGGAGGCAGCAATCCTTGTTTTCTCTGATGTAAACTGGTTGCTGTTTGTCATGTTATCCCTGCTTGCAGGTGAAGAAGTCTGGAGATGTCTGGGATGTGGGGACAGCATTGCTGCCGGGCAGCGCCTCTACAAGACTGTCAACGAAGCCTGGCACATCTCCTGCTTTCGGTAGGTAAAGCTTTGGCCTGTTAAGCCCTCCTCGTGCTGTTCCACTGGCTTGGGACCTGGTGCCGTGGTACCTGGGTGAAGCACCACCATTAGGCAGGAGCTGTTCCTGTGCTCTCTGTGCCCGAGCCGCTCTGAGCCCTTGTTTTCCGGCGTCCGGTCCCAGCATGGGTCAGACCCTGCCTGGCAGAGGGTGGCTGTGCTGACGCACACGGGGTACAGATAAAGCGCAAATAAGAGCTCTGATGTACTGGTGGTGGCAGGAGCCACGTGCTGCACGGTTGCCTTCAGCTGCATTCCAAGGTAGCGCCCAGGCAATTTGCATAGCCTGGTGCTTTGTCCATATGTGGTAGGTGCACGGTGTTATCGGGGTGCTGATACAGGGGAGGGAGGGCAGGGAGATCTTGCCTTTGCCTTTCTCTCCTTTTCAGACTCTGAAGACAGACAAACTTAGGAAATCCGTTGGATAATGTTGCTATCAGCAAGGAAAAAAAGGGAAATCTGCCATGGGATTTCCCGGTGGTAGGAATAATGTCCCTTGTCAGTGTTTCATGAATATTCAGTCCAGTTTTCATGCTCCAGAACCACATTTCTGAAGGGGCCTATATTTTTGAGAGGCACTGAGTACCTGCAGCTTCTTCTGGCTTCTGTGTTGGCATGGATCTGGAGAGGCTAATATTTTGGATACTATCAAAGAAAATGGGGGGAAAGGAAGCCAAAGGGTGGCTTTGGAGGAATGTTTGCTGTGCCAAGATAAGCATCTACTGTCCTCGTTTAAAGAACAAAATAACCCAACTTTGTTGAAGTGAGGATTATGGTTATTGGTGTATTTAAAAGAAAGAAAACATCTCATGCTGCCAAAGCAGTGCTGGCTCTGTTGATTTGGAAAATACTGTGAGTTACAATGTCACATTAATAATCACAATTACAGCTTGATATCTTGACAAATCCCAGTGTTTTGGGTTTCTGTTGGTTTGAGTGTTCATGTTTAGCTATACTGAGGCAGCTTGTCTTATTCCTGGTTTTCTCTTTTCCCTAAAGAACTAGTATCCTGTTGTTGAGCTTCCCTAATTCTGTTAGTAGCCAAACCCAAAGCTGTGTGTGCTGGAAGTCTGTTTTTCTTGCCATTGGATGTATTTCTCTCGTGGGTCTTGACTTGCAAATGTCTTGGTGATTCTTGCTGTTGGGGCTGTCAGGGTGGGGAACAGCTGAGCTGGAGGCAAATCCTGCTCCTGGGGCACTTCACAGAGAGTTTGATTTCGGAGGTTGTATTGTAGAGTGGAAAGTTTTGGTTGTTGGTTCTGGGTTGGTTTGTTTTATACAAGTGAAGACCCCAACTTTCCTCCTGAGCTGTTTAATAGGTTCATTTTCTGATGCACCTCTCGTGCTCTGCGCTCCTGCCGAGCTCTGGCACCCGGCTCGGCTGCTGTGCTGAAAGAGCAGCTGGAATCTGCAGCAAAGGAAGCTGCCCTTCCCTTTTTCCTACTTCCAGGGGAGGACTGTGCACAAAAACAAGCTTCCAGTTTGCCCTGTGTTCCTCCTTTTCTTCTGTTGTCCCCAGACCACGCTGAGCAGCAGTCTTGTGCTCGATGTCCCAAAGCCAAACTTGAGAAAGGCTCTGAGGGAAGGAGGCTTTGGCAACTGGGAGCTGTGAGTTCCGGCAGCCCTTGTGGAGTGTTTTTTACAGTCTTCCTGTGGATTAGCTGACTCCCTGGCCTGGCACATAATTTCTCTAATGCTGATTGGCACAGCTCCAGGCTCGTTAGCTCTGTTTATTCTTGGTCAGGCTTGGCTCTGGCAGGAGCTGACGTACATCCATGTCTCTGAGGATTTAAGTTTTTGTCACTTCCCTCCTTCCTCCAACTGCCTGTGCAGGAGCTTTGTCTCTGGAACCTGCGTTTTCTCTGCTGTGGCTTGAGGGACGAGCAAATCCCTGGTGGTGTATCTGTATATTTTAAACTGTTCCTTGGCCAGCTGGTCCTTAGGCTTGAATCGGCTGGGTTGGATCTGGCTGAGGACGTTTCTTAGATGTTTCTGTCACAATGTCAGTTGTGAATTAACTCTGAATGTACTTTTGTGCCTCTGAACTCTGTTGAGACAGCACACGCTTTCAAAGGTCACTGCTTTTCACAGTTCAGCTGGATTTGGAAATTGCACTGCACAGAACTTCAAACATTATCCCAGGAAAGGGGAGACGTGGCAAAGTGCCTTTTTCCTAGGGCTGGATCACTTTTACCTCGGGGGATTACTGGAAAAGCTTTTTTTGACCCAGAGCTTGCTGGTTTTATTGTTTTCATTCCCAACTTTTTTCCATATTATGAAATAGGAGGTAATACCTTGAATTATACCTTTGAATAAAGTGTTATTCCCAGTTTTTATTTTTGGTGGTTTGTGTTGTTTTTGTTTTCCCACTGTTAATGACAAATGAAGTTAAAGACGATTCCCACTTTCTATAGGGATATGGCCCATTTGAACTGGAGCAGGATGGGATGAGAAGACCCAGATGTGGTTGCATGGCTTTATCTTAAGGACACAGTATTTGTTAAAAATCCAGTTTTGATTATTTAAAAATCATGAATTCAGATCCAGCCTGTAGACTGCATCCAGGTGGAAAATGCTTTTGGATGCATATGGAGAAAATAATTGGAAATGGTGGTTGGAATTCCTACTGTAGCAGGGTGCTTAAGAACTTTTTTAGGAAGGAAGAGAGCTGAGGTTCAGTTCCTTCCTAACCATGAAATAACAGAGCATGTATATTACCGTGGTCTATAAAATAAATCTAATTTAAGGAGCCAAGCAACACAGACTTGCAGCAGAAATCTTAACCAAAAGCCAAACCTTGAAAAACTGTTCACAGTGTATCTTCAACAAAAATAACTGAAGGTGATGGGTTACTGATGATTTTATAGTTACAGATTTAAAACTATATCAGCTAGTTTATACCAAAACCAGCTAATTAAAAGCTGAGACATCATCAGGAGTTTGAAGAGCAGAAGAGGAAAGGGAAGCAGAAAAAATCTGTATGAATCCAAAATTTTTCATTACTAGGTCTAAAGCACTGGAGATGATGGTGACCGGAAACTGTTAATCCAGTTTGAACAAATACTTCTTTTTTGCTTAATACATCAGATTTTTATGGATATGCAATGCAGTGTGACCTCAGGAAAAATTATGGCTTTCTGTTTTGTTGTGACATAATTTGGACTAACTTTAAATATAAACAACTGTGTGACTAAAAGGTGTGAGCTTTTGGTATCTGACTAAATATATATTAAGTATTTCTGTACTGGTCAGACGTTGCATTATTGTATTTAAGTGATTGTAAGCAGTAAGTTGACTTTGCTGTAGAAGGTTTTGGCTGAAATTAAATAGCCTTGAAATAGTTAAGAAATTGTTTAACTCATAAAGAAAGCTAAAGTACTAAACCAAAATTTGTTGAAATCACAGTAAAAACTGGAGTTAAGTGGGTTCCCTGACAGGCTGTTTAGGGTTGAGGTGCTTGCACTCTTTTTGAATGTGTTGCTCCATTTCAGTCCCTGTTAACCTTTACTGGGGCAGCCCGAAACACAAGGGCTGTTGTAACCACCAGAGGGTTGTTCTCCCTGAATGGATACTTTGAAAAAATGGAACAGTGTTGGCAGAGCGCAGGAGAACTCCTGGCTCTGTCTCCTGCTGGTATTCTGAAGTGAATTTGAAACCAATGCTCCTTTTGACCATTTCTCGGTAGTGGAACAAGGTTAAAAGTAGTTTGTTCCCAGAATCCCTGGTCTCTGCAGTGTGACAATTGTCCCTGGTCGGAAAACAGCCCTGGATTAGCTCCCTGTGCATCCAGGGGATGCCCTAAGCCCCAGGCTGCTGAGCAGAAAGAGAACCACTATTAATTTGCCAGCTCTGGTGGTTTGATTGTCAAACACAGATGCAGTTCTCCTATACTGAATGCCATTTTTTTCCTATACTAAATGCCCTATTTTGTGTGCTACAGAAATAATTTTTTGCTCAGCAAAACTTAGTAAATCACTTTGGTTCTTTTTACATTTGGGGGCAGGGGAAGGTAAGCCAGGCAAACTTCTGGTAAGACTGAATATAGTTAAACCTGGGGTTTAAACCTGGGTGCAGGATAAACTAGATGACTTCAGAGGGTGTTTTTCTAAATCTGTTTTCTGTTTTAGTATATCCTCTAACCATCAACTTACATTTGAAGCAAATAATTTCTGTGGCTTAGGAATGATCAAGAAATTGGTCACTTAATCTCCAGTCACTTTAGGGTTTGCTCTCCCATACTGTTTACTAGCACTTAATTATCCTTCAGCAGAATCTTCAGAAATCCCCTGTGTTGCAGTTTAAATCAATTTCTTCTAGACATGGTCACAGAAAACAAGGTTTTCCCTGCTTCTGTTATCCATGGAACCTCTTCCTGTCAGAAAGCAGCAATCATTTCTCCCATCAGTCCCTCCTAGACAGAAGAAACCCTGGACTTACTTCTTTCTCCAGACTATTTTCTAGACTTTTGATCACTTTTGTTGGTTCAAACTGGCACAGGCTTTCATCTTCCAAAAGCAGCTTCGTGCCCTAAAGACAAATGGATGGATATGAAGCACAAATGTAAGAAATGTGGACACATGAAGATGTAAGCAAAGGTGTATATTAAATTAATTTAAATTGTGGGGATGTTTGGTGCTTTAGCTTTTCGGCTGTGAGCACAAGGCAGGTTTGTACTCAGAGCAGGTGAATTTGAGAGCAGGGGGAAAGATCAGGAGTGACAAAAGGCAGCTGAATTAAGGTAGAAGAAGGAAGAAAAGAATCTCCTCCTCTTCCCTGTCTTCTCCAGTTTCTGGCAGTTACAGAAAGCTAATGATAAGGGCCTCAGAGGTGAGAGCTCTCCACTAATCCTGCAGACTCCTGGGAATGCTGCTTTGGTGGTGTCTTCATCAGCATTGAAATCGCCAGCTCACTATCAGATTCAGGGAGAAATAGTTGCCTCTTAGTGCACAGATCACCAGGACGGTTGAAGAGTTCACAGATTCAAAGGAACAATGAAGCACTTTGCAGGTGGCCACATTCCTCAGGGGAATGTATCAGCTGCGGGACATCGATGACCACCCTTTATATTTAAGGAGGAACGGGGCATTCCAATCCAAACTTTCTGTTGGTTGTCTTGGCAGCTTGTCCTTTAGGGCGCTGTTATCAGAGCATTATCACATCAAGGTAACTGGAATTACTCACGCAGCCCAGACTGTGGTAGACTTTCCACGGGAGCGAGAGGGGATTCTTCCCTGAGGAGTTTTGCGTTCTGCACAGACCAGGGGAGGAGTGAGGATGCAGTGGTGGAAGTGCCGGTGTTACTGCCGTTTGTGCAGAAGTCACTGCTCCCCAAACCACATATAACCTGTGAGGTTCCAGTAGGTTGAATTTCTTTGGTTTGCTTCTCAGCCCACACACATTCAGGAGATCTGCAGCCATTAGGTGAGTGCGGTGCAGATAAAAATCCTGTCTCCACCCGAACGTTGTGTTTAGTGGTGTGAGGCACCGAGAAGCCTCACTGTGTTGTTCTGAAGCTGTGCTGGTGCTTAGAAGTAATGCAGCGATGGGGGTGGGCTTTGCTTCGCTGTTTGTTTTAGTTTACTCGAGATCCCCTCTCGGAGGTACGTGCAGAGACACGAGCTGACTGTGTCTTTCAACAGCAGCAAAGCACGTGTTCCATGTAAGTGCCTTGGAATTGCGATGAGGTGTTGGGATTGTACTGAAGTGTTTGGAATGCCTCCAAGCTGCGCCCATGCTGAAAGAAAGGCTGGCTGCAGACTCCTCTTCCCCCGGTCCCACACATATCCAAGTGCCTGTCTGTGCCAGGATAAATTTGTGTGTCTTAGGGCTGGTGGATGTGCTGAGCAATACATCTGTCTGCAGACGTGCAGGAGCTGTGTGGTAAAGAGGGTGCTGAGAAGTTCAGCCCAACCTCAGCTCGTTTAAGATATACCTCCTATATCACGGTAGTGCTGTGTGATCACTTCTGTGGGGATAAGTCTGTGATGCCTATGACCCAGCTGGTGATAAATATCATGTAAGTCATTGTCGAGGTTTTTTCATGTGTTCCTTTTTATTTATTATAGCCCTTCTGGCAAAAGTTCCTGCACGGTTCTAAACCATAGTGAGGAAAACAACTCCCTCCCGTCATTGCAACCTGTTTGTAGTGAGAATGCTGTCAGCGTTTGCGAGAGAGAAAATGCTGATGTCTGACTTCACTTGGTGAAAAAGAAATTTGCTTCGGTGCATTGTGGCCCCCCAGAGATGGTATCAATAAAATTACATAGAAAAAAGTTCCCCCCCCACCTGTTTATCAGCATTTCTGAAGTACAGTCATTCTGGCAGGAATTCAGATCTAGAATGCAGGAACACATTAACACCTTTTCCAGAGCCCTTTTATCAGAGACATTGTGTTCTCAAATAGGTCATAGAGACAACAGAAAAGGCAAGAAGTAACAGGAGAATTCTGTGTAGCCAAAAGTAACTTACTGGCTGCTGCTGCTGGGGGTTGCTGCAAAAGTAAAATCATTTTGATAAGATGTTTCCTGCTTAAATAGACATTTGACTATGTGTCCTTTGGCTTTAAGGAAGTCTTAAAATCCTTTCCTAGTTGCTTAGCTGTCTGGGTGGTTTTTATTACTTTGAAGTTGGGCTTTATCTGCTGGCTTCATTCACAGACTAGCTGGCTGCTTATCACATCTGTGGATCAAATCTTCAAAGGTTTTGTCTGAAGAGTTGGGATTTATGAGGTCACGTGGAATCCCGCTCGGAGGGCGTTCAGCCCACGGCAGCAGGACTGGGGGCAGAGCTTTTGTCCGTAGGTGAGGCGGGCGGGAGGGCCGTGGGGAGGTGCCGATGGCCGGGGAAGCGCTGGCCCCTTTTCAGCGCGCAGCGTATAGAGAATGTGGGAGACCAGAGCGCATTCCTAGACACAGACTCACCGTGTTGCTGCTTCCAGTCGAGCTGTGTGAAATGTCAGAAGGAATTAGACCCGTGCTGGGGCTGACGAGCACGTCGGGCTCTGCAGCACTAGGCTTCACTGCACTTCTACAGCCTTACAGGGTTTACAAACTGCGCTCAATGGGGGAAATGGGGAGATTTTTTTTCCCTTCAGAAAGGTGCCTGCTCACTAAAAGTTTAAAAAAAAAAAAGGGGGGGGGGGATAAAAAAAGAAAACAATCCAAAAAGCTGCCTGGCTTTCTGCTTACTTCAACAGAGAGCAGCGGCTGTCAAATCTGCAGCCAAGCCTGCCTTGTTCCAGCCCCAGGCGTCCCTGGGACAGGGTGCCAGCTGAGACGAGCATCTCCAGGAAAAGCACACTGGAGCGCTCTTGCCGCTGGAACAGAGCACGGTTTGCAGGCTGTGTTCAGGCACGCCAGGCTTTGCTGACTGTACAGAAAGGGGCGGGCTCGGTGCAGCAGCACATGTTTGGTGCATTTCTGAGTGTCTTGCGAGCAGCTTTAGCTGCTTAGGTCACTAGAGATCATTCTTGGCTTCAGACAAGCACAATGATACAACTGTATGTGCTGCGAGCGGGAGAGAGTGCTCTGTGCTGATTTATACCTCAGCTTCCAGTCAGGAGATGAAGATTAGGTTAAAGGATTGTAATGATCCCTGTTAAAACAGTGTTGGAAAAGGAAGCTGGTTTTCCTTGGCTGCAGCACACTGTGAGTTACCTCCTGCAAGAGGGTGAAGGGATTGTAGCACACTGTGCGGGGTTTAGAAATGTTTATAGTAAACGTTAATTTGATGTGTTTGGAGATGAGGCTCGTTGTCTTCCTTGACTTCTCCATCTGAATGTGCCGCTGCTGCAAAGAGAAGCTTCACGTGTTTGTGCTTGTGTCCTGCGGCCAGAGCTGCTCTCTTTCAGCACTGAATACGCAGCACCTCTTTGGGTCAGAGCTCCACCCCTGTGAAGGAGCAGAGCCTGCTGAGGCTCTGGAGCCGCCGCTGTCCGCCTGCCATGGCTCCTCCTCCCCTCCCACCCTTGGGTGGAACCAGGGAAGGGAAAACTTGACAATAGTTAGCAGGCAGCAGAGCTCGCAGGAACCACTGCAGCAGCATGTCCAATTAGCCCGGTTAGCAGGGATTCTGTCCTTCCCGAGGTGCTGCTGCTGCGGAGTGCGGGAGCAGATGGTTATGGCCATGGGAGCCGGAAAAAGTCTGAAAAGGAATGAGCAGCCGAGAGACCTGGCATTCCTTGGGCAGCTTCAAAGAGAGGTGAAGTATCTGAATCAGCGCAAGAGTAAATGAGCCCTGGCTGCTGCCATGTTGGCAGAACAGAGCTGTTCAGAGGCAGTTGGACGAGTTTGTGGCTGAGCCGGTTTATCCAGTGTTGAAGATGGGAAGTTACTTGTCTGCCCCAGCTTACTTCGCTCCTAAGGATCCTTTTCGGTAAGTCTTGCCCAGGATTAGCACTGGACCTCCAGAATGTTGTTTCCCCTCCTGTGATGGAATCCTGAAGCGCCAGTGCTTGTGTGCCGGGAACAGGCGGCCTCAGACTGGGATCCTGTGTGGCTTTGAGGAGGCAACAGGGGAGGTTCTTTCTGCCAATCCCTTCCAGCTCTCGGTTGTAGAGAGCGGCTCCAGTGTGTGCGCAGCCCAGGCAGGCTCCCCCTCAGGGAGCACGGGATGTGCCAGTGTGCCCAGTGCCCCGTGCTTCGCTCGCTGGCACAGGAACGAGATTACTGTGGCTGCTGCTGCTTCTTTTCCAAAGCTCCTTGTGCCTGGGCACAGCACAGGGTGAGCCGAGGTGCTGCTGTGGGAGTGCAGGAAGGTGATGTAACCTGCAGCGAGGCAGTTTGAGAAAAGAAATCAGGTGCTTTGCGGGTAACTAGGGATGAGCAGCACACTTCCCCTGCGTGGAAAGGGTTCTTCTGGGATATTTTGGTTTATTCGGTTTTTATTTGTTCTTGGTCCAGTTGAACAAATGAGGCTTGAGAAAGGTGATAGCTCCAGAACCAGGCTTTGATTGCATTGCATGTCCGCGGTGAGAACAGTTAGTGGGGCTGAACACAGCCGGGCTGGTGACTGATGTGCTGATGAGGTGGATGGATGAGGAAAAGCACAGCTTGCACTTTCATTGTCTGCCTCCTATCCGCTCCGCTCGGATTTGCTTGTTATTGATCCTGTTCTGCAAACACTTTTGTGCTGATTTGTGAGTAAGGAGCCTTTTGTTGAAGCAGTCTAGGACAGGAGTAAGTATTGTTGTGCATTTGATGAGCTTCTTTAGCCAACTTTCTGAAACAGCATCTGCTTTCAGAAGAGGGAAAGCCAGCAGACATTCATTATTTGTAATATGTGTAGGGTATTATGCTAAGCCATAGATACACCTTCTCTTAAGTGTGTGGAAATGTTTTTGCATAGTCAGAGCTTAAACACTCTGTCTTCTAGTAGTCTGTTTTCTAGTATCTGTCCTTCCCTGGCTGGTGCCTCTTAGGTGGGCAGTGCACACGCTCCTGAGCCCGGGTGAGTAAGCCCTTGGGTCAGCTGCAGGCTGGGGCTGTGCTTTATCCTGCAGCTCTGTCTGTGTGGCTGTGCCCCCCCAGCGCTGCCTGCAGGATTGGAACCAGGGCTCTCCCGAGCCTGCCTGGCGTTAACTGATCCGGCCTGACAGTGAGTGTGAGGGGGGCATTTTGTTAATGAGCCCTTCTCAAAGGGATCTGTCTCTTCAGCGCCAGGGAAGTCTTTGCTTCCATGAAGGTATTGGCTTTCCTCTAGCTGTAAAAGAGATGCCACATCAGTTGAAACCAGGCTGGTTACCTGTTGTGACCTGATCCTCCTGCCACCCCCCACAAAACCCAGAGTCCACCCAGCAGCGATTTGTGAACTCTTTCTGCACCTGCTGTGCTGCAGGTCACCCCGACTGAGCACTGCACCCAAATGCTGCCTGGGGTTCTTGGGGGATGGCTGTGGGAGGCAGATTAATTTATTTTGTCTGGGAAGTGAAGAATCGTGATGTCTGGTCTGTATAATCAGAGCAGGGTTCTTTGGCTCCAAAAATGGTGGCTGGGCAGCAAGAGGAAACACGGCAGGTAGGGCTGTTACCAGCCCTCCATGAAACTTGATTGCCATGGTTTGTTACTCTGTAATAAGAACAGCAAATCATCGAGCAGAAGATTAATGGTTTCTAATCTATAAAAGACTAGCATGGAGGAGCATGAAATCTTCCTTTCCTTTAGTCATGGTGGCTGGCAAAGGGTAGCTTGCTAAATACCTGCAGCAGTAGTTGTGTTCCTGTCTCAGCTGATGTGAACCCTGCTGCAATGCCACAGCTCTAGTGAGGAGGGAAAGGAAGAAGTTGTATCTTCTGTGATAAAATTCTGACAGGATAACATTCAACAGTCTCTTCAGTGAGAGCCGTATGGAACAACCACGTGATGCTTTTATCCTTTGGGCCAAGGCACTGAAACCATAGCTGTGCTGTCAGCCAGTGTCCCACACCTGTCAAACCTAAAGCCTGCCCTGGGTTCCAGAGTGCATGGTGAGGAACAGAGGTGCTGCTTGGCACTGTGGGCTGCAGCCTTGGCCTCTTGCTGGCAGAGATTAAGGAAGCAGCCAGTTAGGCCCATTCCCAGCATCCAGCCTCTCTGGGACTCTGTTCCTGTTGCCTCATTGCCCAGGGTGGGGTTCTGAGCCTTAAGCTGCAAACCTGTCCTGCCCAGATTTGTTTAATTACATAGCAGAGAACTGACTGCTTGCTGGCTCCACCTCCTCACCTTCGTTTTGCTATGGGTGTGTTTCACATTAGGTACCAGGGCTTATTTCCGGATGGAAGCAAAAAAACCCAAGTGCTGTGAGAGGTTGGATCAAACCACGGAGAAGTAGAAGAGGGGTAAAGGAAAGACAAATGTACATAACCCCCGGAGCCCACCTAAACAGAGTTGAAGTTGTGTTGCTTTTGCAGAAATTTTAGATTTTCTTAGGGAGAAAAAGGGGTGGTTGAAGGTGACATTGAGGAGGGGTGAGGAAGGTGTTGTGCCTAAAAACAAATGAATAAGTAACCCACCTGCTTGGAGAGAACCTAGACAGAAAGCCAGGTGTTGAAGTCCTGGTGGAGCAGTCTCCAGCATCGCTGTCTGCATCCCAAATGCAGGTCTGGTCACAGCTCCCTGCTGGAAGATGTAATCACTGCTGGAGCACACACTGGTACAGGCATGCATGCAGAAGTTGGATAAGTCTGAGGGATCCGATTTGCCATGCTGAGCCAGATGTTCCTGCCACAAGGAGATAGAAATCTTTGCTGTTAGTCTCCACTCGCTCTTTTCTCCCTCCCACTCACCCCCTTGCTCATTCAGCGAGGGGTGAGGGGTATTTACTGCAGATGAAGCCAAAGGCCGGTGGTTGGAGGCAGAATGCCCTCTGGGTCTCCTGCATACCATGAGCAGGGTGTAACCACGGCAGTGCCCCTGGGCTGGGGCTGCAGTGATGGATGTACCACCTACAGCAACCTTGACTTGCTGCTCCCTCTGCTCCAGACAGAATTGGCAGGGCCTGTTGCACGTGCTGGAGTCCTTTCCCATCACTTGGAGGGGGAGCAGGATTTGATGCTCCTCATCTGGGAGAACAAACACTGGATAAGCCAAATATGTTAGAAGGAGCAATCTTCCTGAGGGTAGGGTATGGCACTAAGCACTTCATGAGGTGTTTTCCCCTAAAACCAGAGGCTGCTTACAAGCAGCCTTACCCTGTTGCTGTGCAGTCTCTTGAGATGGAGCAAATAACTCTCTCAGTGTTGGAGCACGACCAGCTTCACATATCATCGTGCTCATTACAAGCTGGTGGTGTTTACAAGGAATGTCTTTGGCACAAATAAGCTTTTGGGAAGCTTGTGAAAGGTGAAGTCAACAGTAGCTCTCATCTTAGCCCACAAAGCATGTAAAAAGTGCACCTCCAATCCCACCAGTGACTCCAGTGCACTGGGTGCTGTGGGAGGACCCCCCACCCCAGTGCAGAAAATGGGACAGATATTGAGGTAAGAGGCAAAAGAGACTCTTCCACCTTTGGGGAAATGACACATTGATCCTCGAGGTGTTTCTCGGAAGGGGTTATTGGTGACTAACCCACCTGGGATCCCGGCTCACCAATGGCCACCGCCAGACTAATTTTCCTTTTAAAGTCTCAGAAGCGCTGCCCAGGGCTAATGGAATCATCTTTAGTGATGCAACTGCTGTCTGTGCCTTATCTCTCCATTGTGTCACACCTCCCTGCTGCTGAAGAGGCACGATTACTGTGTGTTTAGGAAGCCTGAACATCTGGGTTCTGCTGGTGATTGCTAAGAGGTATCTGCAGTAGAATTGCTGCATCTTTTCCCTTGTTTCTTTTTTTTTTTTCTTTCTTTTCTTTTT
>JAYRBT010000037.1:3012206-3060212 GCA_036023395.1 Myiotriccus ornatus | reverse complement strand
AAAAATCCAATGCGCAGGCTGGAAGGTGTAAAGACCTTCCCCGGTTCTTCGTTCGCGAAGTCTGGCCATTATATTATTATAATCTTTGTTTAGAGATAGCAAGTGTTGTTGTCAGGCAGCTCTGACTCGGAATCTGCTCTGGGTTCGTAAGGAGCTTCCACAGTGCCGGGAGAGCATCTGGCTTTGGGGATATTAAGGGCACTGAAGGACACATAGGAACTGGTCCTGTAGGAGCGAGTGATGGGATATGTTGGACCAGACGTTTCCCAGCAGCTTCCCTGATCTTCCTGCCTTCTATGTTTTCTAGGAGAAGTAACAGCATCTCCAAGTCTCCTGGCCCCAGCTCTCCAAAGGAGCCGCTCCTGCTGAGCCGTGACATCAGTCGCTCTGAATCCCTGCGCTCCTCTTCCAGCTGCTCCCAGCAAATCTTCCGGCCCTGTGACCTGATTCATGGCGAAGTTCTAGGAAAAGGATTTTTTGGACAAGCAATCAAGGTGAGGAGGTCCCCAGACATTCATCATTTACTTTGATTACAGCAATGTCTGCCTGTCTCAGGATCCTTCACCACTGTCTCAGTGGTGTTTGCCTTGCTGAGAGTGATTGGTCTTGGATCTTCCCTTTTTTTGCTCTGAGATTCATTTCTGTTTCATTCCCTGAGTGTCTCTGGCTGCAGATGGTTTTGACTTTGTCCCCTCTGAGTGTCAACCTTGGCCACACATGCTCATCTCCTGAATTAGGTTCAGCTCTCCGAGTGCCTGTGTCACAGCAGCTGCCTGTGTGAGGGGGACAGAACAGGTGACAGGCTACACCTCCTCTTACAGGCATCTTCCTTATGCAGGAGGTGCATTCAGCTCCCCGGAGCATTTCTCACCCACCCTCAGTGTGGCAGGCTTGGGGTTTGCCAGGCTGATGTCGTGACCATCTCTGAACTCACAGCAGAGCCTAAATATCTTGTCAGTGTGAAGGTAGTGGTCAGGTCTTGCATGACTTTTGCAGTTAAAATCTCCATCAGTAGCAGTTCTCTTGCATTTTAGCTCTGGGGTCTTGACGGGGTGCTCCAGCAATTCCTGTCCCAACATCCCTGGCACCAGGGGGCAGCTTCCTCTGCCTTGTTAAGGTGCTGTGAGCTCCTCGGGACTGAGATTGCACTCACCATGATATGGGACTTCTCTCCTTACATATACAAGTGTATAACCTTGGGGTGTCCAGCCACCATCAGCATCTCATGCTTCCACGGGAGGTGATGTGCCAGTTCTACAACCCCACTGCTTTTGATCCATACTAATGAGCATATTTCTCTTTTCCTCTGCTCATAGAGAAATAACAGGTGCAGGTAAGTGGAACCTTTCCTCTGTCGCATGTTTGTGTCACCTGTGTCCCCACAGTGACTGGCACAAAGGCATTTCTTTTCTGCTCAAATTGCCCCATGTCCATCCCGTTCCGGTGCATGCTCTGGGAGTTCAAACTGCCCCCCTGGAGTTCCATGATGACACTTGTTTCGGTTTTGCTGGTATGTCAGCTTAAGAATCCCACTGAGCCTTGTCTTTGTCTCTTCACTGCCCTTTATCTTTGGGTTTTAGATGTCTCTGGCTTTCATGTCCCTGGCTGAAATGTGTGGTGTTCCCTGGCTCGCTGCCTGTGTATGGATGCTCGATTTCAGAGGGAGCAGGAGAATATTGTACTCTTGCTTTTGTTGTGTTATTCCATGTTATTCCACACTCACACTATAGCAGCCTTGTGATGTCCCATGGTTCCAAACAGAATTAGTGTTTGCAAGAGCTCATAAGCTTCCTAAATGCTGTAACAGGGTCTTGTGTTCTGGATTGCAGTTCTGGAGGTTTTCTGAAAGGCTTTTTATTTTAAAGGGTAGGAGGCAAAAAAAGTGACACTTTTCTCAAGCTCCAGATTGACTGGGTTTGATGCAGCAAGTACTGTAGCTGGTCACATTGTTCCCTCCTGTTCCTAGAGACAAGGTGGTTGTTTAGTTAGTTCCCTGGAGATCTTAGGGAGCCAGAGCTGTCCAAGTTCAGCAACAGAAGGGGAGAGTTGCAGCCTGTGTGCATGCTCAGCACTGTGCTACCCAGAGGAGGCTTCAGCTCTGCTTCTTGGCATGATCCTCTGTCAGCTTTAGGTAGTTTCTGTTTCACAAACAGAATCTGCTGGATTCCAAAAGGAGAAATTTCACGCAGTTTTCGGCAGATCCTTGGCCTCTGAATTTTCTCCCACCTCTATTCCTCCTCTCTGGATGGAGGGGAATGTTACCCTCTCTTTCAGAAGAGTTGCAGGAGCATTGGAATTGTGTATTCTTGAACCTTGCCTGTAGTTGTGGGTTTTCTTTCCGCCAGGTGACTCACAAAGCAACGGGAAAGGTGATGGTGATGAAGGAGCTGATTCGCTGTGATGAGGAAACACAGAAGACTTTTTTGACAGAGGTAGGAGCAAGACTTCAAAAAGCTTCTGAGCCTGTAGCGTGGTGGAACTCTCTTCCATCTTCTTCAGAGAGAGAGATCCTGCCAGGCTGCTGGCAGGAATCAAGGTGCTGAGGTGGGAGACATTGCAGGGGGAAGGGAGAAAAGCTGAGATGAGCTGAAAGTTTGCTGCAGTGAAGTGTGACTCACACTGAGCAACAGACGTGGCTTCAGCTCCAGTTCATTAATTTTGCAGTGATAAAAAGCAGCCCAAGTCTGAGGCAAATTGAGCTGTGCAGTACATAAAGGATTTATCCCTTGAGCCTTGTGCATAAATACAAAGGATGAGGGCCAATATCTATAAGATATTTAAGACTCCCACTATATTTAAGCTGAACTATCTTCTTGGTGGTGCCTACGATGTTTTTCAAAGTCAGATTTAGCTTAAAGGCAGCTCCCTAAGCACCTGACACTGCTGATCCAGCCCTGACACCTGCAGTACAGAGCTGAGAGCTGCCCTGGACAGCTGCTGGCTCTGAAAAGTTAGCCCAGCTCAAGGGTGCTCTCCTTAATGACTAAGATCAGGTTAAATGCACAGTGTGAAAATGAAGAGGCACCACTTAACTGACTGAGGTCAGAGTTTGAGTGTTCTCTGATCTCTGGAGGGGACCTTCAGCACTGGAGAGCTTGTCACCACAGAGCAGTCTGTCAGGACTTGTTCCATTCACTCTTTGGGGTGGGATGTCTCTGCCTCCAGGTGAAAGTGATGCGCAGCCTGGACCACCCCAACGTGCTCAAGTTCATTGGGGTGCTGTACAAGGACAAGAAGCTGAACCTGCTCACCGAGTACATCGAGGGGGGCACACTGAAGGACTTCCTTCGCAGTGCAGTGAGTTGGGATTCCTGGGAGAGCTGTACTCCGTGAGCCTGACTGTGGGGTTGGTTGCACCAGCCTGATCTGCTTGTTCTTAGTCTGCTTTGGAGCTGTGTGGTAAAGCTGCTTCTCAGCTGTGTGTGGGCCTGAGGCAGGAAACCTGTTCTTTCCGGGGCTGTGTCGTGTCTGTGGCTGCTGTGAGAGCCCCTGGTGTGGAGGCATTGCTGTCCCCAGCTGCTAAGACAGGACTGACCACTGAGGACTTGTCTTTCAGGACCCGTTTCCCTGGCAGCAGAAGGTCAGCTTTGCCAAAGGGATTGCCTCTGGAATGGTGAGTTGGGCTGTTCCTTTGTCACAGAGCAGACCTCCGGGGTCAGGGTCAGCAGCTTCAGCAGGGTGGTGTATGAGGGGCTGTGGACTCTGCCTGACTGCTGGCATCAGGTTCTCGAGTCTGTAAATGTGAGGGGATGTGCCCACCTGGGAACCCCTAACACCAGCTTTTCTCCCTCTGTTCCAGGCTTACTTGCACTCCATGTGCATCATTCACAGAGACCTGAATTCACACAATTGCCTGATCAAGTTGGTGAGCAACACCTCTGTTCCCACAGCTTGCTGCTCCTCTCCTTGGCATCTTCCTCCCCTGGTTTTCTCTGCTTGATGCTTCCTCTTTTGTCAGGGTGGAACTGATTTCAGAGAGGCTTCTAGTGCCCTAAACAAGAGCTTCATCTGCACACAGGGTTTTCCAGACTGATCTGGCTTTCTCTGTTTGTGTGTTCTGTTCTCTTACCCCCTTTCCCCTGGTAACAACTCCTGTAACAGTCATCAGAGTTAGTGCAGTTCTGTTCTTTATCTCAACTGAGATGTTCTCTACAGCTGCTTCTGTTCTTTTAACCACTTGATGACTTTTTTATTGGCCCTCAGGATTCAGACAAGTGTGTGGGGGTGTGCACATGAGTATGCTCTCATTTTTTGAAATGCTGGTTCACAGGAGTTTTATGTGGCTTCATTGCCTCAAACCTTGCCCTTGTTCGGTTGGCTGGGATAGGAGATGAGCATGTGGGTGAAAAAAATGACCACGAGTGAAAGCCCAAGTTAATTCCTGGCCAGGTGGAAGAGGAAGGTGTGAAAGGAAAGGTCCAGGTTTGCCCTGGCAAGTGTAGCCAAATTGAAGGGATAAGGGTTACTGACCACATGGGAAATAAGGCAATGAAGGGAGGAAATGATGGGTTGTGATTGTGAATTGGGTGTCTTATACCCGTCTGTGCATCTTGTATGTTCATCTGGCTGCAGGGAGCTGGAACAGCTGCCCTCTCAGCGAACAGGAACTGCAGCCTCTTTGCTCCTGAGAGCAGCTGAGTGTAATCAGTGGGCTGTACTCAATCCCTTGTGCAGGATAAGACAGTGGTGGTGGCTGACTTTGGTCTGTCTCGGCTGATTGTGGAGGAGAGGAAAAAGCCCAGTTTGGAGAAACCCTCAGCCAAGAAGCGAACCCTGCGCAAGAGCGACAGGAAGAAGCGCTACACGGTGGTGGGGAACCCGTACTGGATGGCCCCGGAGATGCTCAATGGTAAGATCCCAGAGCAGGAGCAGGTGAGGAGACAGCTGTGACACGTACAGGGATGACAGGATTACTGAAAGCTTCCGGCCCCAGTAACAATCAAACCTATTAGAGCCAGTGATTTTAGACCTGCTAATGTGGGAGCTGTAGCTGCAGTACCTGACCTGGTAAGCCTTTGTGCCAGCCCAGGGAATGTTTCTGGCTTGACAACAGGATTCTTCAGGAGGGCAACAGACGTAAGCTTCCTATAATCCAGATAACAGGGAAAACCAAAGAGGCCTGAGATAAGACCAAACCTGAGATCAATTTCTGTTACAGCCTCATGCTTTGGAACGGCCCCTGGAAACAGGGCATGGTTAAACTCCAGGATGAGGCTTATGTGTGCTGCTGTGTAGATCCAGGGAGAAGCCATCTGCTGCCAGGTTTGCAGAAGCCTCAGGATTGAGGTGGGAGTTGTCCAAGTGCAGGGAAATCAGGGTTTTGGCATGCAGCCCTCAGCTGCATTAAGGCTCAGCAGAGACTCTTAGAGGAAAAGCCCCTCCTGCAGGATTGGAGGTGAGGGAATACAATGGACAATTTCCTCCTGACGAGCAGGTCTGTCTGAGCAGGCTGGGCAGTTTGGCTGGCTGGGGTATCAGCACTGTCCAGCATAGTCCAGCAGGGAAGGGAGGACTGGGCTCTTCTCCCTCAGCTCAGTTCTTCTCCATGTTGCTTTCTTGTGTGCTGTTCTGTTCACCTTCTCTCGAGGCCTGAGAGCCTTGGAGAGCCCAGGAGTCTGGAGCTGTTTCTTAGAGCCTGTCTCAGTCCTGGCATTTGTCAGGAGAACAGCAAGAGCATAGTCTGACATCACCTCTGTTTACCAGATACTGCCTTGGGAGAGGTGTGTCTGTAAGCAGAGCATGGCAGGCTGGAGCCTGCCTGCCTTCCTGGGATCAAAGTGCTGCCGGTGTGTAATTTATTATCCCTGCAGTCACTGCAGAGGGACCCGGCACTCGCTGCCTGCTGGGGAAGCTGAGCACTGACTGCACTGTGGAGATGCATTACAACAGCAGTCCAGGGGAATGGGCAAAAGCTTCTCACACTTATCCTGAGCACTTGCTCAGAGCTGATACACAGGTCTGTACAGCACACTTCCCTGCACTGTCCTGTAATTCCCCAGCATAAGAAAGGAGCAGGGTTAAACTCTGTGGTGGCAGCGTATGGGAAGGTGCAGTTGGTGTGTACATATCTTGGGGTGACTCACCCTGCTCAGAGTTAAGCCTTTGCTTTGTCACCTATTTTAGTGCCCTCCAGGGAATAGGCTTAGATAAATTTTGGCCTGCCAGCTCCTGGAATAGCTGGATGGGCAACTGTGTCTTACAGAGCTGACTGTCTTATGTTTCCTGCAGGCCAGAGCTACGATGAGATGGTGGACATCTTTTCATTTGGGATCGTTCTCTGTGAGGTAAGACAAGGATGTGACATGGCATTTTTAATGGCCCTTTTCCCCACTGCCATCTCCTTGCACGCATGGTATCAGCCAGGTCTCTGTGCCTGAGTGTGCAGTCTGTGACCTACAGCACATTATCAGTGAATTAGACTGGAGGACAAGTGTACCCTGCCTCTGTTTCCTCAAGGGAGGTAACTGGCTTGTAGTTTCTTGGTCCCAGTTTCTTCCTGGACTGAAAGAAATGCAGAGGTTCCTCCTGGACTGAGAGAAGCTGTAAAAAAGTCATCAAGTTCTGACTGAGCCCTGGTATCCATTTGAAAGTATTACCCAGAACTGTGATACTTTCTTTTTCTACTGCCTCACGGAAAGAACAATCATCTGCACAATCTCAGCAAATTCAGGGCCTCCACTGGGGATGGCACTTCACTTCAAAGGAAGGGAAGCAGAAACCTCTTTGCAGGTCGATTAATGAAGCTGCCCCCTGAAGTCTATGGGCTTAGTTTATTTCTGAGCCAATGCACAGTCTTACTGTTCTATCAGGTTTTCTGTCTGCAGAACAAGAAGCACCACTTGAAAGCCACAAGGTGTTTTCAGTTTCAAAGGTGTGCATGACAGTGGAAATACAGATGAAAGGCAGGGTGTTATGTGTAACACAGCAGTTACAGGGACACCAGGGGATGCCAGCACAGTTTCATCTTCAGCATTTGGATGAAGGGGACAAAGCAAATGTCTGTGCATAAATCTTTGTGGCCTCATCTGGAGCTCTGTTTACACTGGGCCCTCCTCTCAGAGAATGTTGTGGTTGTGAGTGATAGATCTAGGAACTTGAAAAATCTGTATGTGGGATTAAAACAATTGTTTCATTTAGGAAAAAAAAGACAAATAAAGGGGTAGGAGCACATGAACGTTTTCTTTGTCCCCAAAACAACACTAAAAAAAAAAAAGCTCTACACTCAGATAAGGAAATAGCTCTGCCAAAACACATAGTGGGTGTGCCACTGTCTAGTTACAGGATGTGGTTGCCCTGCTGTGAGTTATCGGCATAGAAAAGCCTGGGTGGGTATAAATAACACCCTTTTTGTGATACCCGATGAGGCTTTAAGCCTAATGCTCTGTCCCTGTAAAAGTTTGTATTGACACTGACCTTGTGAGTCCAGATCACCCCCGAGCTCTGCTCTGGGCTCCTTCCCTCTGTTACCCTGTGAGTGCCCTCGTGCTGGAGGTGGTGAGTTCTGGGGCAGCAGCGAGGCAGAGGTGGAATAGCGGTGCAGGTTGTGTGGATCACCTGCAGTCACCAGGGGCTGTGTCATCCCCAGCAGTGAGACACTGTCGAGCTCCCTGGAGGGGCACATCATCCTGTGTCTTCTGGCAGAGAGACCCTGGGCAGGAGAAGGGGTCTGGGCCTCCAGTGGCCCCACTGGACAGGAGGAACGATGTTTCTGTTCTTTCCCTTCCACCATAATAGTTTGAAGGAGCCCCTGCTTGCTGCTGAAGTTCTCTGTTAACACTCTGGACCTGCTGCAGTACTGAAGTGCTTCTCTCGTTTTTCCCTAGATCATAGGCCAGGTTTATGCTGACCCAGACTGTCTCCCACGCACACTGGATTTTGGCCTTAATGTCAAGCTGTTCTGGGAGAAGTTTGTTCCTGCTGACTGTCCTCCAGCCTTTTTCCCTCTGGCTGCTATTTGCTGCAGACTGGAGCCCGAGAGCAGGTAGGTTTGGGGTCTGCAGGGCTCCTCTTCGTAAGCCTGCAGGATTGTGTCTGTATTCCCATGGTGGAAAGGCTGCTCTGCACAGAGGGCAATTCCAAACTTCAGTGGGAATGCTCAAAGGCTTCCGTGTATGGAGAGACTTAACACTCATCAGTTTGGCAGAGGCCGCTCTTTATGCTGGAGATCTCTGAAACAGTTCCAAGACAGAGAGCGTAGAGGAGGAGTGACTGGGGCTCCTCAGGTACCAAAAGTAGGGGCAGCCCTTGGCAGCAAGGTGAATTCCTCATTTGATCTCACTTGTGAAACCTGTAGATTCAGAACAGTGTTCATGCCAAATGGGTTCCAAAGAGCCAGAGCCTGATCACTGGCTGTACAAATGGGTAGCCCAGAGAGATGGGGGCTTTGCAGTCTTGGAAGCTGAATGAGGAGACAATCATGTCCCTGCTCACAGCTCTGTATGTGGCAGAGTGGTCTGGAAGGACAATGGGCTCAGCCCTTCCAGATGCTGTTATTCTTCCTCTTCCCCACTCACATTTCCTCACTGCTGCTTCTAGGCCCCCTTTTTCCAAGCTGGAAGATTCCTTTGAAGCTCTCTCCCTCTACCTTGGAGAACTTGCCATCCCCCTTCCCTCTGAGCTGGAGGAGCTGGACCACAACGTGAGTGTGCAGTATGGATTGAACCGGGACAAGCTACCTGAGAACACCACCTAGTCCGCTCTTCCTGCTGCCTGCATCACTTCCATTGGAGCTGGGATGAGTGTCAGGGAGGGAGATGCACTTCAGCCACTTCCAGGGCATTAACGGGGCACCACGCTGTGCGTTTGCTGCATTGCCTCTCTCTCCCCACCCAGTGCTCCTCCTCTTGGACATCCTGATTCACTGTGGATTTCTGGCGTGTTTCAGAAGCAAAAAGGGCTGTTTCCTGCCAACTGCACCTAGGAAAGCTGCTCAACACTACTTTTCTGGCTTGAGAAATGTTTCTCTGGCCTTTTCAGGCTTCTTTACTGTGGTGCCTTAGAACTTGGCTGCAAGCTGTGAAGCCACCCTGGCATGTCTGCCAGGGAGGAAATTGCTATAGGAGACTCTCCTGGGTAAGGACCAGCACTTCTGGAACTGCTTCTCCCACTGACTGCCCTGCTCAGAAAGCTGGGAAAATTGGACATCCAGCAAAATGCCCCACCAGGACAGCACATGTGTGTATGTTTGTGCATGTGTTTCCCAGAACACCCCACTGCGATGCTGACCTCCCACATGCATCGGGGAGACAGTGAAAAGCCCCAGGAACTGGGCAGCTCTCCTGAAATACCTTGTCTCTGGGAAAGCATGTATGGATTTTTGTTTTGGTTTTGTGGTTTTCTTCCTTATCAGTCTCAGAATACCTCCAAAAGCCTGCCTAGAAACACTAAGACTGAGCTCTGCTTGCCCCTCCTGATGGTGAATGAGGCAGGCAGCAAATGAGCCACTGGGGCATCTTCAGCCCCCGCGCCTGCAGTGACTTTGCCTGCCCCGGACTTTAAGCCAGGTGAAGGTGTTTGAACCTGAATGTGTAGAACTGTACTAGGCACTGGCTGGGAACATTCCTGGAGTGCTGAAGCTGCTTGAGCTCCCGGCCTGTGGACGTGAGGTGACAGAAAGGGCGGCAAAAGGTGCTCATCCGGAAGCAAAAGGTTTGAAGTGGCTCAGACCTCGTGTGTGGACAACAGCAAAGGGGGACTTGCCCAAGGTTACTTAAAGGATGGACTTGTCATGAACAGAGAAGTGCTGGAGAACGTCCCATCCTCCCCAGAGTGGCGGCTGGAGAACGAGTAATTCAGTTGCCATTACCTCATCCTTTCCTGCAGACTGTGCAAGTTGCTCCCTTTGAAGGTCCTTCTTGCAGCTGCTGCTGCAGCACCTGAACTGATTCTCCAAGCAGAAACTTTCCTCAGGGTCATTCCCTGCTTTGGGGGAGAAAAAAGGGCTTGGAGTCACTGGGAGGTAGGTGGGGGTGTATTTTCTTCCAATACTTCTCTTCCTCCCTCAGTGGGAGAGGAAGTAAAGCTACTGCTGCAGTAGCTCGTGTGGTTGGCAGAACTGAACGAAAAGCTGGATCAAGTCCTGCTCTTAACTGGATTTCTAGTGTGCTCCTTTCTCCCCCCTCCTCCCTTCAGCATTGAATGGTGGGGAATGGTGGGGAATGGGTGTTAGTCTTTGCTGTTACTTTGATTTCCTCCCCCTACCCATGAATTTAAAGTATTATGTAAAAAACCATGGGACCAGCCATCACATGACAACAGGTGTGCAAGGGGGTGGTGGTTTTAGTCCATGTAGTGGTGTTTTAGAAACACTGGGGACTCCCTGTGCTGTGAGTCAGTGGAGGAGCCTCACCAAACTGGGTCCAGTGGATTCAGGATTATGAATAGGATTTGCCCTTTCATTCCCCCTCCCAGGCTGGTTTGTGAGGGGACCCCTGAAGGGGAGAGTCCTGGGTGATGTGTGGGTGGGGTTTATGAACTGTGATTTGCACAGCTCCACGCTCTAACTAAATTAAAAAGCAGTAACTGAATGCTATAAGGATGAGATTTTGTGGTCTCTGTGTTCAATAAAGCCGGAAGCTGTAACTTTCTCGGGTTTCATTTGTAGTCACAACATGGCAACATCAAAAGTGTCCAGGTGAGGTACCATCTACAACACCCCTTCTGAGTCAGAGGGGCTCTGCCACATTCACAGAACTGCAGACTCACAGTGCAAGGGCTCTGTAGGACTGTTTACCCAGAGAAGTTGTTCAGTTCTGTTCGTTGGTTGGTTGGTTTCCAAGGGTGGACAGCAGTCAGCAGAACATGGAGCCTCCTCACATTTTCCTTTTCTAGTGCAGATAAAAATACAGCCTGTTCTTGGAAACCTCTTATTCTGAAATACGCAGTCCAAGGGGCATTTGTTAAGACAACAAGGGAACAAAAATGCTCTGTCGGTGCCTCCTGTAACGCGCTGTGCTCCGACTCCATCGTGCTTCCCAAGGGAAGGAGCTGCTGCTGAGCAGCACCAAAGCAGAACTGACCCGTGTCAGTGCAGGAAGGGGCTGGAACCAAGAGTGTCTTCCCATGGGCCAGGCTGCTGAGTCACCAGCTGCTTTTCAGGAACAGTGTCCCAGTCCAAGACCAGCTGCTGGCAGCAAGGAGACAAGCTCCATGTCCCTTGCCAGTGCTGGTGAAGGAAGGCACTGCTTGTAGGAATTTACTTTTGGGCCTGGCAAACTGAAGTGGCATCTTCCTTTCTCCTCAGTTTGATCTGCAACAATCCAAAGGGTGCTGCTCTGGCAGGGGAATGCACAGATGAGCCACAGTCCACACAGGTCTACAGAGCATTTTTCTTTTAAGCTTTAATACAAGGTAGCACAGTCTGCACCTTCTCATAATGAGGTATTTAAAACATTTTACAAAGAAATGGTATTCAAAGGCATTTAAAAATAAAACATTTCCCTTTTCAGAATCAAACATTACCACTAAAACCCCTGCTGCCAAGTGCTGCTCCCTGTTAGGCCCACAGCTATAAAGCCGATGGCTAGAAAACTTAACTTGAATGGCTTGAATCCCCTGAGGAGGGGACGGGTGTTTCCCTGAACTGGCCTTGCCTTGGTGCCACTTGGGAGACACTGCAGCAACCATCCCTTCCAAACCCCCTGAAATGCTAATAAAAGTCGTTACAAAACCTCTCTAATAGGGCCAGGCTCTGTAAGTAAGTAGTCTTGCTGCACAAGCTGAGTGTGTGTGGCAGAGGCTGGGCCGGGAGCCACGCCATGACTTCAGGGTCTTACAAAACAACTGCTCTGTCCTGCCCTTGGAGCCAGAGCTGCTGCACTGTGATCTGGGTGACCTCCACAGCTTGGCCACTCTGGCCAGCACGGGCTCTGTAGGAGGCCAAGGGAATTCCAGAGAGGATGTTATCCATCCTCAGTGTTTAACCTGCTCTAAGTAACTGAAGGGCAGTTTTCTTTACAAGTATCTACTGCTGGCCCTTGGTCTCCTGATCTGTGTAAGTGAGCAGGAGGCACACACAGACCACCTGGACACCTACAACTGGGGCTGTGCATGTACCACCACAGGGGAATGGAGACGTGGCCTCAGCCCTGGAAGACCTGGATTTGTCAAGAGCTTGAGGAGAGCTTTTCCAAACTGACACTGGGGCTAAACACACTGCTCCTGGCCAAAGACATCCCTCAAATAAACTCTTCCTTGGAAAATAAAACTGATCCAGTAGCAGAATTCTGGACAGTGTTCCCAGCTCTCAGCTACTAAAGCAAAAAGGCAGGAACTATAATCAGAGTGTAATTATGTAGCTAAGTCTGACGTGAAGCTCCCCTCAGTCCCTGCAGTACTGCTCCCTCCTGGGGTTCCAGGCTGAAACTTAAGAAACAGTGCACACCATTAAATAGGAAAGGAACAGAAACAGAGGAAGGCAAGACCACGCTCTGGGCTATGGGATCTGTGGCCAGTCGTGAGCCTGGCCCATCATCCCCCCCAGCTCCTTGGCACACCACGGAGATAGGTGGGAGGAAGCAGCGGGGTCCACCTCACTAGTCCCCAGCCAGTCACGCACTGAATGGTGCCCCTCCAAGAGATCGTGACGAATAGCCCATTGCTCTGTTCCTCTGCATCACCCTCAGCCGGCGTTCATCGAAAAGAAAACAAAACAGAAATGAACACACGCACCCCCTGCACTCACAGTGGGAAGCTGGAGGCTTTGCTCAGCCTGCATCTCCTGCCCGAGCTGCTCAGGCACCAGGAGTCCCCGCCTGCCCCATGAGGGGGCCGCTGCCCGTGTCCTCCACGGGGGTCTGGGTGGTGTGCACCTCGATGGTGTTCTCCTCCACCAGCTCGCACGCAGGGTTGGTGAAGGCGGACAGTGGCAGCGTGATGCGCTGCATTTCCCGCTCATAAACCTTCTGCTCGTGCTTCTCCTTCAGGTCTTTCCCCCTACATTAAAATACAAAAAACCATGTGCATGGGGTGAGTGCCACTGCTTGGAGGCAGAGTCTCAGTAAAGGTGATAAAGAGCAGAGTCCCCTCCTCTACTATAAGATAAACAGCTGTTTCAGCTACTTAAAAAGGGCCAGAAATATTCCCTACTGTAAGCAGAGCATCTTTAAAAATCAAGCAGCCAAGTGAAGTCTGTCCCTCCCTCAAACTGGCTTATTCACTGACACTGCCGCTGCTAAATGATGACTGTAAAGCCAGGCCTCCCCTCCAAACCACAGAGCTGCCATATGTTTCCTTATCCCTTACAGTCCCCCAGCACAGCCTGGTGCAGGCCCAGGGGAGCAGTGAGACAGTGCAGAGCCCACTGCTGTGGAGAAAGGCTTCTGTAACCTGCTTCATCTGAAACAAATACCAGAGCTGGTGACAGCTTCTGTTTTTTGTTGCAGCGAATTAAGATGTCCCTGAAAGTATTAAAGCTGACTTCAGAGCTGGCCCTGCCTTTTGCTGCTGCAGCTAAAGCAGCAGAACTCCACAACCAGCTCTCAAACCTACCTCAGCCTCCTGCCTGTTGCTAAGGGAAGGAACACCTCTGTAATTTGTGCTGAGGAAGAGCTGCCTTACTTTAAAAATGGATTTGGCATTAATAGCATGTTGTCTCCAGAAAAGCTATGTATACCCAAAGTTACTAAACCCATTAAAGGTTTCTCACCACACCTACCCAAACCTGCCAGCTTGCACATGCAATTTGGACATCAAGGCAAGGAGGGAGACAGTAAACCTGCACTGCAGCCCTGCTGTGAGCAATCTGTGGCCGGAGAAGCAAAGCTGCATTTGGACAAAGTCCAACACTGGTCTACTGCTTCTTCCCGCCCAGGAGAGCGGCGAGGTGGGACAGGCACAGAGCTCCTCCCGGGGCTCGTGATCCCAGCCAGGCAGAGCTGCTGGGGTTTCCTGTCAGCATTTTGGCTGCTTTTCAAAGCTGCCTACGAGTGTGCAGCAGCGGCTGCCGTCCCTGCCAGCACACAAGACAGCATTCTCTGAAGTGACACCTCAAATCAGATTCCTTGACAAGCAGCGCTCTGTGTTTTGCCCCTTATGTAACACTCCTCCCTCTGTTTTTTTTCTGTCGGCATTTATTATAAACACTTACATAAGGACATGTCCCAGCTTGGGAAAGGGCTCCTTCTGCTTGGTTGTGTCAGACTGCTGTCAAACAGCCAAAACACAGAACCAACCCTCCCAGAGGAGGGAGCCTGGGCCCTCGCTTGCTGCAGCGACAATCACTGCTATTTGTTAATCCTGCCCTCTCTCTTACAACTAAGCTGCTGCTGCCACTTCCCTCAAAGGCTGCTGAACTACAGAAACATTTCCATCCAACACAGTGAAGTGGATGAAGAAATAGTAACTGAAGTGTGAATGAAAACTGATCTTAAAGTATACAGGAGCTTTGGTGAAATGAACTTTGACCAAAAAGAAGTGCTAGTCGGTATTCAGCTTCACAGGATACAATGCATGAGTGGCAAAAAAATTGCCAATTGTTTTTCTTCTAAAGCTAGACTAGAAAAAGCAGGGGAACAGGTGGCCTGCTAGAAGGATTATTCTTTTTCTGATCACAGAGGGCACCTGGGATCTGCTCTCTCCAGCTTTGCATAAATTCCAGCTCCCAGTAACACATCTGAGAAAGCCACATCAAGGCACATGTGCACACACAAAAAAGCAAAGAATAAAGAGGGCAATTTGAAACTTTAAATGGGACAGAACACCACACTGATGGGTGAAATGGAGAATGGGATTAACTCTTTAGTAGTTCTTTCCTCAGTGGCACACACAAAACTCTTGCTCAGTGTCCCACAACCAAACATATGTCCCTCTTCCTTGGGATCTGATTAGGTCTGCAGGTGCTCAGACACTCCTGCTCTATACACATCAGTTTCTGGACAAATGAGAACAGCCACTCACCTCTTATAGATGTATCCCAGGACAATGCCTGCTCCAATGGCAATGATTATCACCATCATGATCAGCCCCAGCACATATCCTGTGAAAAGAAAAAGAGACAAAATTAGAGGCAGTACCTTTCAGAGCTTCAAAACAAATCCATCCTGACAGAATTACAGGAATGGATCCAGCACATGATCCTGGGCTTGTACCTAGTGTCCCTAAGTCCTTCTTTTCTTTGGAGTTCATCTGCACCCTCTGACTGATCCCAATGACGGGCTGCACTGCGGCTGCCTCGCTCCGGGAGGGCAAGGTATCAGCTGGCTCAAACACCTGCTCATGCTCCTGAGAAGCACCAACCTCTGCTGTAGGGACTGGGGCTGTGGCAGCTGCAGTGTCTGTTGAGAGGAAAAAAAAAATATACAACACACCAAGCACTGATGAGTACTTCAAAACAACATGTGTTTGTTCCCTCTTAAGTTGTTGCCAGAAATCCTCCCAAAGTAGACAAGAAATGTATTCTCCTCCCCCCGCTTTCCTTTGACATGAAACCGTTTAACTAAGAGTCCAAGGCAGCACCACTAATGAGACAGAAGTCAGACAGCAGCACGAAACCCAGGCTCAGGGCACGAGTCCAGGGGATGCACAATGACTTCATTTAATGTATAGATCGATATACAGGCTGCAGCTTCAATCATGCTGAGCAGACGTGAACAAGATTATGAGAATCTCCATCCCAGATCTCCCAGGAGCCTATTTATCTCTCTTCTGCCTCAATCTTCCTGACACAGGGAAGTCTGACAGAAGGAGGCTCCAGCTGGTGTGAAAACAACATGGGGATGTCTTCTCCCCCAGCCCCTCTTTGCAGTGGAGTAGCAAACTCCTTTAGTATGTTGGACAGGCTAAGTCAGAGCAGCCCCCCAGGCAACACAGCTGCTGGTGAGTGTAAGGACAGCAAGTTCCTGCTCAGCCAGGGCCCAAAGGCACCCAGGGATGGACACTCAGGTCCCTTCCCAGCCCTGTTTGTGCTGGTTTTTATCAACAGCATTGAAAGATTTTCAAGGTAGCACCTTCTTTCATGACACAGTTCAAATGGAAGCTGTAGCATGCTAGAAACTGTCACAGTGTAGAGTAGGTATCTATTATCTGCTCTACAGGAAAAACCCTACTTTGGAAATGCTATGCACAGTATACATCCTGAAAACTCTCTCCACATGGATCTTGCCCCACAGCTGGCAGTTAACTCCATGTGGATTTTCCACCTGCAGCCATTTTGAGGCCTCAGTGGAATGTGAAATGGAAGTACAGAAGGGGGATTAGAGACAGGAAATCAGGGTCTCCTGCACTGCACAGTAACTTCAGGTAGGGTCAGCCAGGGAAGATGAACTAAAGGGAGCTGTTGGACAGGGAAAGGTGCCCACTCTGAGACACAGAAACAGTCAAACCATTAGACATGCAAATGGCCGAAAGGGCGTGCAACTCTCCTGATCCCAAAGCTGCAGGACTGTTTTGAGTAAGGCTCTTTGCAGCAGAACATTTGTTTTGCTCCATCTTTAGGGAAAAGCAGACAAAAAAAGAGCAAAGTGAAGAAAAGAGGAGGGCGTTCGTGTGTGGGAAAAGTATGTACACGCGAGGACAGCAATCTCAAGGGACAGCAAGTGCGTAAATCTTGCAGGACTCAGAAATTAGTAAACAGTTCAAAAAACCCCAAGCGGCTACTCTGGCGTCAGTCAACACTGACATCTCCTCTCCCTGAAACAGGCTTCAGCTACAGTCCTCCTGGCAAACTAGTCCTACTGTGACTATCCAGAGGGAATCCAGTGTTTGGGGTTTTCCATTTCTTCGTGTCCTCCCTTAAAATTCTCATTTTTTCCAAGATCTTTCCCCCACCTGTACTCAAACTCCCACTAGGAATTGTTTAGCAGCAGGAAGCTCCTTCAGTCAGCTGTAACATGCCCCAGAGTAAGACTCTCCCAACACCTCTGCAGGTCCTAGATGCCCAGACCTCGGCCCTTTTGCAACACAGCTAAAGAGCCCTACGGTGACTAGTGAAATATGGGGGAGTGGGGGCTTTTCACAGGCCTTTTCTGGCACTAATGGAAAAGCTGTAGGGGTGGAGCAAGGCACAGCTGGGAGGCAGATGTGCATACACGGGGGAATGCTGGAGGGGAGCCCCGGGTACGCCGTGTTGCCGGGGGAGGTGCTGGCGTAGCCCGGGGTTGTTTGTGCGCAGGGGAGACCCCACCCTGGCGACGAACTCAGCCCCCCCCGGCAGAGGGATGCCCGGGGAGGGCAGGGTAAGGGGGGGGGGCGCTCTTACCTGAGCAGGGGGCGATGTCGCAGGGTCGCCGCTCGGGGTCTCCGGCAGCGTTTCGGACGAAGCACCAGGGCGCGGCGGCGCCGTCCGGGTTTCTGCAGCTGTTGTGGTCCTCGCTGACTGCTGGGGGGCAGCGGGGCCGTCAGCGCGGCCGCCGCACCCCCGGCCCCCCCCGTCCGCCCCCGGGCCCGGACCCACCTGCCGGCAGCGCGGGGCTCCGCACGCTCAGCCAGTTGAGGCACGGGGCGCCGCCGGAGGCCACTCGGCGGCCGCCGCGGTAGGACGCGCCGTTGCCGCGGAGGCACTCTGCGGAGAGACCAGCCGAGCCGAGCCGTGCGAGGGGCCGGCCGCCGCCGCCCCCAGCACGGCCCCCGCCTCCCCCACGGGGGTCTCCCCGCTTCCCCAGCCCGGCCTTTGTCCCCCACAAAGGGCCGGCGCTCACACTCACCCTCGGCGCCGCGGGCGGCCGGCGGCAGCGGCAGCAGCAGCGAGCCCAGCAGCAGCACAGCGCCCAGCGCCCGCCGCGGAGCCCCGGGCAGCATCCTCGGAGCCGCCGCCAGCCCGGCCGCGCAGCTCGGCGAGCCCTGCCCCGGCGCTCCCCGGTAAACAACCGCCGGGCTGCGCTTCCCCCCCCGCCCCGCAGCCGCCGCCGGGTCCTAACGCTGCCGCCGCCGCCCGCCCCCGGGAGGGGAAGGGGCGGCCGCCGCGGGGTAGGGCTCGGGCCAGCCGGCAACCTGCCGCCGCTCGCCCGCGGCCCAGCAGGGTCCCAGCCCCGGCACCGAGCGCTGCGGTGGGTGCTCGGCTCCGCCGGGCTGTGGGGCTCGGCAGGAAGGCGGGGAAGCGCTGCCGAGGCGCAGCTCCGCGTCGCTGGGCTCGTCTCCGACAGTCGCAGGAAAGTCTTGGGCCAGAAGAGACTTCCCACACGGAACTACGCTTGAACCGCTGCCTGGGGCAGGGAAAGTGTTTGTCTTAAGGGACCTAAAACTGGCCACTCCCGTAGAGAACTTCCACGAAGGACTAAATACTCCTGCCCTGATTCTCCCTTTGCGTTCCCTTTTCTCTAGAGAGACCACCTTGCTCGTGGTACACACTGCACCTCCCCATTAAAGGTTTACCTTCTCACCTCTGCTTTCCTTTGACTCCACATCCCCTAAGAGCTGTGCTTGCTTACAGAAAAAGCAATGTAAACAGCATTAAAATGCTTTAGAGCAATTCTACTGCAGGCACCCAGCCACTGTGATAAAGGCTCTCTGCAGACATTTCAAATGGGTTACAATAGATACTTCTGTTCCTGAACACACCAGTGACTGTACACAAGCATCTGGAGTCCTCAGCAATGCTTCTATTTTACACCAGTGAAAAACAAGCCACTGAATACTTGGTGCTGTTTGACAATGAGCTCGCAAAGGCAGCCTGGGCCAACTGATGGGTTTGTAGCCAAGGCACAGGCCTGCAGCACAAGGTGCTATTTCTGGCTTTCCCACAGAGTTCCTCCTGACCTTGGCCAGTCTGCCTGCCCGCCTCACTTCTTTGCGCTTTCCCTTCCTTTCTGTTACATGAGGTACAATCAAACCTCCCTTCTCAGAAGAGGACAGGGAAGTTCCCTTCTTTTTAAAGTGCACTGAAATCACATGGAAACCACTGAAAACATAAAAAGTATTTCTATGCCAGGAAGCTGCAGGTTGTATTCAGTCTTTTATGAATCACTCTTTGGGGCAGTGCTGGCTGGAGCAGCAGCCTTTCCCTTCCCCTCCCAGATGTTTCCATCCTGGCACAGCTCTCTCAAGCTGCTACAGGTACTTGTGTGACAAGCTGGCTCAAGGTGCTGATCCAACCCAACTTTTCCCTCCTTTTTCATCAGGTCACGAACACTTTATCCCCTTTACAACCAGGTTACCTGCTGCATCCAGTCCCCAATGGAGCCACAAAAACACAGACATACCAGCATGACAGATGGGTAGATGGGGAAAACAGGTCAATTGAGCAGCACTATCACTGTGTATGAGACCACAGGCCTCAGCACACACTCGTGTGTGATTCATGCTTTAACAGTAAGATTTACCACTACAGAAAATTTAGTTTAATAATGTCAGATTAAAAGCCAGGTTGTAAAAAACCAAACCAATAAACCAAAACCCAACTGTGCGTGTCAGTCCTGACCGCTAAGATTCCTCCTTTGTGGCATTATGCTCATTGTCTGCACAGACACCCCGTTACTGCAGTCCTGGTGCTCTCCAGTTACTCTCTGTGAAGGCAAGGCTAACTGGAGTCAGCAAGAATTGTTAATAAGGGCTATTGAATCAAGCCTTCTGTTTGTAATAGCTCTTCATCACAGATTTTATGGGACAGATCCCATTCAGCAGAAACTGCAGGGCCACACATGCACCCAGAGGCACTGCCTGTCCAAAACAGTTTGCAGAGGGCTGGCCAACCTGCACAATTAATTTCTTTTTGCTCATTTCACGAGACTAACTAATGCTTCCACTCCATGTAGTACAGAAAGCACCTCCTCCTGTACATACTGATCCAGGAACTGCACTAATCTCTGTGGAAACAAATCTCAGATCTTCCCTGCTCTCTTGCTATGTAACAAGATAAATTTGCACTTCTCATTACACCCAGCCAAGTTCCAGAAAACAATTTGAGTTTCTAGTCCACAGAAGGACAGTGGGGAATCTGGGAGAAATGCAGAAACCTTCATATTAATGGTAAAGATCAAAGTCTTTTCCACAACTGACTTCTAAGCATAATTTTTTCTTTCATCTCTAGCTTTCTCCAGGATGAGGGAAGATTTATGCCTGGCAGTTTCACAGAGTTAAGTTTAATAGGATGCCAGGTGGCAGCTGTCAAAGGCAGACTCAATTGCTCTTTCTGCTGCTTGGGAATGGGTTTGCTCTTCTTGCTACACTTTTAGAGATTAAACGTGACATTTTTTCCCAGGACTTGATTTTAAACTACCCAAACTATAAGTAATCCAATAGCTCTGCAGCTACATCCCCACACAGTTTACATGTAGAATTCTGTAGGTGTGTACACATACATGTATCACAGCACATCCCCACATCCACAAACACTTCACAGGAGAATATATATACTATTTTTAGGAAAAAAGGACATTAAGCATCCTCCCTAAACTCAGTGTGAACCAGTTTCAGCTGTGAGCTGGTACCTTTCTGCTGTTTATACAGGTTCCAGAATGAACAGTGTCTGCTTTTTTTCTCTCTGCTGTCTGTCAGCTGCTTTTTCTTGTTTGTTTGTTCTACTTTTTTCACCTGTGGAAAAATTCAAAGTGTATTGAGACTTTCCTTAAAGAAAAAATAGAAGAATAAAAGGCATCTCCCACATAGCACAGCATGCTATGCCAAGGGAGGCAGCCACAGAGGTACAGCTCTGGAATGACTCTGCAAGAACCCAGCAAACCCACCCTCCTTCTCCGGCCACAGCCTAGTGCCTTCAGATCTTCCTGGGCAAAAGTTCATCTAACCTCCTATGCAAGAGCCAACATGCTTTATTACTTAATCCTACCAAATAAGACACTGGGGGGAGTAAGCAAAATGAGTTTTCTAATCTGAGTAATCTTTCCTAGCCAAATTAACAAGGAATGCTTAAAATGGAAAAAGCTGACCACTGCCCTCCTTGTAACAGTACACGTCACGTTCCCATAAGTTCCCCTTTCTTATTCCTAGGCAACCAAAATAATTGTTCCAATTTTCCCTCAAAACTTGTTTTTCTAAACCATTTTCCGCTTCCTTCAAAAATTGCAATGCTCAAGAATAAAGTACATCCTGAGACCTCGCCTACCATGAAGAGATTATTAGAGCAATTTGTGCTTAAAGCATCGAATGTCACTAAACACTATTAAGTACTTCCAACTCCAACAAAAGCAGGGTTTCTATTCCTTTGTTGCCTCTGTCTTGGTCATGAAATTTATGGTGGGTCTCACCTGTAAAAAGCCTTCTGTAAGCAATGATGTAGGAGTTGTAAACAAGTATCTTGCATTTCTAACCTAGAAACAATTTGACTGTAAGAAAAAAGCATCAGGGCTGCAACAAAAGGATCAGATGTTGAGTTGACGAAACTGAGCCGAGTATAACCCAAAATCAATACAGAGGCAGTGACTACAAAGGAGCCGGTGCGGAGGGGCAGGAATATCCAGTGGCACTGTTGCATGGCCCTGCTGACACGCTCAAGGAGAGGCTTTCCCTCCCCCTTCGGTCTGACAGCATGAGCTATTGCTCAGTAAATGCCAGTCCCAGCCTCCAAGGACTAACAAGGAAGTCTGCAGAAGCAAAACAACCATATGCGATACTTGAACTGGTTCAGACTGGTTCAGGGGTTGCTCCACTAACTCTGAGTGCTTTCTCAGATGAGCTTTCTGTGTGGGCTGTACTAAAAGGACAGAGGCCTCGGGAGGGCAATGTGGGGCCTATTGTTTACTGGGGAGAAGCACCACAGCTACACTTTGCCAGCATTAAGAGATTAGCACTAAACACTCGCTGACTTCAGAAATTTCACACGCAGTCCTCTCCAACAGCAACACTTCTTTGTCCTTTTTGTCACACACTGTCCAGTGCCTTTCCACAGCTCTTCTCAGTGGGTTTGAAGGGCCCAAGTGCCCACAGACATTGTGTTCACACTGGCCCACTGAGGCAGCTGTGGAGGACTCCCCGTGGATCCCGGCCCTCAGCTCTTTCCCAGTGCCTGGATCACAGACACGGCTCTACCTGCCATCCAAAGCGGGGGGCTCCGGGCAGGATACCATCAAACCATAGCAATATTGTTAGAAATTAGGTACAGCTGCCTAACCGTGTTTCAGTCCCCCGCTGCACTGGCTTTCGCTGGGTTGGTTGGTTTGATTGTTTGGTTTCTCTCCCAGATGCAGGCTGTTATTGACAAAAAACAGAGCCCACATTTTTAAGGGCGGAGGAAGGGAAGCTATTTTGAAAGATACTGTGATCTACTCAGAGAACACATAGGTCTGAGCCAAGAACAGGAGCCTTGGTCTAAATTCTTTTGACTGATCTTTGCTTGACCCTAGGCAAGCTTCTGCCTTGGTTTCCCATGTTAATACTACTTATGTCACAGAGGCAGAAATTATTAAATGTCTGCAAAAGTGCTTGAAAGCCTCAGACACACAGTACCTACCTTATGAAATTGTATATTCCAGGAGAAGGAATCCTGAAGATGGATATGCACACAAGGACTTGAGATGTTCTCAAGTTCTACATGTGTAGTGCTGACTTAGATGAAAAGTACAAACAAGCATTAATGAAGGAAGAAAAACTGGAGAATGTGTTGTTTAGTTGTTTTTTAAGGTATAAAAGTACCTTTGTAGCTTTCTTGTTTCTCAATCCACTGCTGTGCCCAGCAGTACCTGGCAAAGCTAAGCAGTCTGATAAACCAACATTCACTCTTGTTAGAAAACGCCTTTCTAAAAATAATGGTTTCTCTTGCACATGAGAAACATGAAAAGGCAGCACAAAAACATCTGGAGATTTGAGTCAAAAGGAATAAAGATTTCTGTTCTGATATCTGTTCAAATTGACCTCTAGTGAATTGGATTATTAAAAATCTTTATACAAACCCTTCCCTTTCCATGGAATCCAATTCCATAGTCAAACAGAGGTGATAGCTCAAAAATCTGCTGTTTAAACTTCAGGAATCGTGGAATATTATCAAAGTAGGAATTAGATTCCATTGTGGAAAGCATGAGGTTAGAGTTGCACTTAAATATGCCAAAATCCCAGTTCCTGTGGAAAATACACCATGTCCAAAAAGCACAGGCACTCATAAGCAAGTGACCCATATTCCAAGCCAACAGAAAGGCAGGAAGATTAGAAACTTGCACACATAAAAAAACCCCAAACACATGCTTTCGTATCTCTCTGAGGTTTAGGGATGAGGACTGGAGTCATAATGTAAGAGCAGAAACAGAATCATTTTGTAATGGCTCTCCTTGTAATTCAACAAGTGAGCAGAGACGCAGAGACCAAACCTTGCAGCAGAGCTACTTCTGCTTCCTCCTAAAGAGCAGGATTCACAGTTACAGTGCAGAGCTCCCACCTCTGGATTTTGTTTTCTTAGCTGACCTGAAAGCAGATAAAACCACTGGCACACAGGTACTGTGAGACCTCTCTCCACAGGTGTTTGCCTGAAGGCTGCGGGAGGAGTTGTTTATTTTGGGAAGTTGCCCTTTCTTTCCTGTGTGGAAAGGCAAACCTCTGTACCTTCTCTGGGTCACACACATGCCATAGGCATGCAGAGATAGCCTTTTTCATGACTGACATACGCCCGGGGACTGTTTCACATCTGTTTACAAAAGCTCTGTTCCCTAAGTATGTTTACAGAACAGAGAAAAACTGTTGTTATTTTGGTCTTTCTGGTTTCTCTTTTAGAAAGTCAGAACTCCAGCTGGCAACATCCTAAGGAGGTAAAAAGCCAGGAAGGAATAAAGGCTTAATAAAGTTTCACCTAATACTTGCACTTATTTCTTTAGACTGTACTGGTGTGGAGTTAGAACACTGTGCATCTGAGATGGGCAGGCCAGAAGCAAAAATGTATTTATATATCCTGTCTTGGTTATATTTCACTGCCATTCAACGAGGACAATACTGAGTTTCACAGATACTTGTTACTCCATCCACTTACGCTGAAACAAGAAATCTCATTGCACAGTGCCAGAGAAAGGATTTTCTAGTCAAAATAAGGCCATCCTGGTACACAGTGTTGCAATTATGGATTTTCACAGAGAGCTGTGGAGATGTGCAAAGGCAGGAACTGTCTCTGAGGAGAGGAAGATTTTGAGATATGAGAAGTACAGGCCATCTCTCTGTGCACTCACGGTCTCTACTCTCCATCTCCAGGAAATGAATGCATGCAGCCTGCAGAGTTTAATTCTCTTTTGGTTTATTACTATTTAAAAATCAGGTTTTGTATCCCCTTCTACAGAGGCTTCACCTTCCAACAGAACATACAAAAAATACACACAATAGAAAAAAAAAGATAGGTAGGTAAGTTGCTTTATACAAACAGGTCCCTAAGAACCCAAAAAGGCTAAAACAGGCTCGGTTTCAATAGAAGCAGGCCCATAAATAGGCAAGAGACTTCATTCAAGTAGGGAAAGAGTCATCCATCCTCACCTAAGATCCTTTCTTGCTCACACTGAAGACAATGGGAGGATTCCCAACAACTTCAGTAGAAGCAGGATTGGGATTCATCAGAGCCAATGGCAAACTTTTCTGCTCCTTCCCTTCCAAGGCACTGTCTCTTCCATATGGCGCGCAGCCAGGGAAAAATGCCAGTTTTCCTGGCTCATCCCACACTCATGTTTCAGTTGTTCACTCTACAGGACATCTGAGAACAGCCTTTTATTTTCTCCCTCTGGTATCTGCACTAATTGCAGCAAACTTTCAGATTACAACAGTACCGAAGAGCAACTGTGAGCCCAAGAGCGAGGCTTGGTTGATTCCTCAGGAGCCAGCAGTCAGCCTGACAACTTTGCAGAGGGCATGGGAAAATTGCCTGGAGAAGGCACGGGTTTGTGGGCACAGCAGCCAAAAGGCTGTTAGCAAGCATGAGACTGGTTCATTAGAAAGTCACTTACCCAAGTCACTGTGTGACGGCAGGATGCTCAAGAGCAATTATGGCTGCCAGTGGCTGAATGTTCCCCACGGAAACCAGGAGGTGGGAGGGGGTCACTGGAACATCAGTGAACGTACCAGTTACCTCCTTCCTTCAGCACATCTTGGCTGAGAGCACCTCCAGGTCTCCAAAACTGCAGTACAAGTAGAGGCCACCCAGGAAAAGCCTCATTCACATAAACCCTGAGAGCAGATCAATAGTGCCAGGCAGCCTTTAAATGAATTTAAACATCTCACCTTTCAGGGAAAATGTGGCCAGATGTTTGTTTAACTTTGCATTACACCTGAAGTCAGCGAGGCCAAACATTTGTAGCAGAGTTCAGCAGCACAACTGCGCAGCACAGTTTGGCATGTCAATCAAATACTGGCACGTCCTTACCCCAGGGTTATCATCGTCTCATTTTACAGACAGGAACCAAACACAGGAAGAGGCTGGAGATGACACAGGGTGTTAATTCTTTACAAACAGGCAGTCACTGCCTGCTACACAGACCTCACAACTGGTTTTCCACTAACATTCCAGAACCATTCCAGCCATCACCACAACCCCTCACAGGCAGGGCTCCTGCTCTGCATCACTCTGCAGTTATGTCAAATCACTATTTTTAAATGGTTGGTTTTTTTCTTTTTAGCCAAATAGTTCCCTGGTTTGTTTTAGAGCTCACAGTTACTTGCAGAGCTGGGCACATCTGGGTAGGTACCACACTGGCACAGGGATGTGAGGAGGGTGAGGGTGTCAGGGGAGCAGGCAGGAGGACACCACTGCAGTGCTGGTGCTGCTGACTGTGGCAGTACCTGTGGCTCACCCCAGGAGCATCCCTGCCTCCCTCCCTGCCTCCCTCCCTCCCTCTGGGTCCAGCCCAGTGCTCCAAACACGCCGCCTTCTTACAAGGACAGGGAGCTGCAGCACGTGGGGCTGGAAGCCAAATCTGCTCCCAAAGGCTCCCTCACAACAGCTGAAGGATCTTGTTTTGAAAAGGATGTTCAGGATAAAAACCATGACTCTCTCAGGAGACACTGGAATCTTCCCGAATCTGTTTTAAGTTCTCCTAATGTGTTTTTTTTTCCCTCTTTGCTCATTTGTTTTGTCTCCCAGAGTGGAACTGAGAGCATAAGCTCAGAGATTCACTGTGAGCTTATGTTCTGTTCATTGAAAACTCAGGTATTGTGCCCAGGCAAAAGGTGAACAGTACAAAGCTGGCTTGATTTACATCTGGATATTGATAATGCTGGTAAGGTACGATAATGCTGAAAAAGCCAGCACATTCCACGGGATTGTTTGGCACTTGCTCTCAGAGTTTCTGCCACACTGAACAATTGAAAAGATCTGATTGTTTTTGTGGGTGGTAAAGAAAAGCCTTTTCTTGTTTTCTGTCCTGTTTCATGACTTAGAATTTTGGTGGCCGTTTTTTACTTTGTCCATTTATCTCTCATGAAACCCAAAGAGAGCTCTTGCTCTCTGTTCATTCTTCCAACACTGAAGTCTGGAGTTCTTTTGAAGTTTACTTTGGCATCTACTTCCTCAAGCAAGCACCTTAAAAAAAATTAAAGCTGAAAGTGGTACCCCACTCCCGACTCAAGACAAGATACTGATTTCTAGGAACAAAGATTTAGTGAAAAAACAAGACACTAAAGTTACAACAGAGCCTACAAAATCTAGGTTAGCTTTCATACTAGCAATTCAATTAGTTGAGTTAGATAGACATTCAGTTACACAGCTCTTCTATTCAAGTCATTCCTTACTGCTGACAGCAGTTGAGGGAGGAACAATAATTTCAGGGAATACATGGGAAATAACAAATATTCCCTAAGTCACTGGCACTCAAACAGGTCTAAAATTGTGACTGGGCATTTACAATTATTCAAAAGATTGGTAGGAAGACCAACTCCACACCATCTTGGCTTTAAAAAACAAACAAATCACCCCCCCAACATATAATACTTTGCCCTACTATAATTAAGGCACTGGATTGAGAGAAGGAAAAATCTGTGTTCAATTTCTGGTTCTGCTATCAATTTCCCACATCATCTTGGGCAAATCCTTGGGATTGAGAGCTCACATGCACCACAGTACCATGCCCCAGGTGAGCCCCACCAGTGAGTCTGTTTGCACACATTTAAGACATGACAAATGCAAGGTCATGTCACCTCATTTAACTCAGCATGGAACAAATTCATATTAAATTGCTTTACCTTGCATTTGTTGTGGATTAACATACGTAAAGATCAAATCAGGCAACAAAAGAAGCCTGATAAATCTGCGCCCCTACATTTAACACAACACTTAAGCATGCAAGTGGTTTTTAGTCCTTCACCTTTCTTTCACTCGCTCACCTATAAGCATCTATTCCTTTCTTGTCTGTCTTTAGTGTTTAGATCATGAATGACTGAAGATGTTTTCATCATACCTAATACACAAGACTCTGAGGCTCAGACGAAAGGTTATGGGACTCCTATAATACAAACACTACAACTCCGATTATCCAGATTTGTATGAACTGAAGTTCCCTTCTTGGCAGAAACGTGCACTGGCTCAAACGTCAGGCTGCAGTCCCACCAAAGGGGATGACAAGGAAAGGAGGGTGGCCCTGACTCATAACTATCACCTATACACTGATATGGCAATTAAAAATAAAATGTAACAGCAATAAGTGAGGCTGCAGCTCAGGGCATGTTACATACTTCCCTCTGAACTCTGAACTCCTGAGCTGGGTTTTCTGTTTGGATCTGTCTCATGTTCTGTGAGAAACAGACATTTCCCAAAGTACAGAACAGAAAGGATTTGCATGTAAGTTACATTACTGTCCAGAATGGAACTGTATGCCCCCAAAGAAGCAAAAAGCCCTGAAAACACAGCACTGCTGAAGACCTGCCCAACCTCCTGCTGGCACTAAGCCTGACCAGCCTCTTGCGCTGGTACAAATCTCTCCCATTTACACCAGGATGATCTAGAACTGTCATTTCAGGACTGTAAACTTCCTGCCTAATTGTTTCCCTGTCCACTAGACTGAGAAGTAAGTAGTTTTCATTCAGTGTATTCATGACACCTTAGTAAGCACTTTCTTTGACGAGCAGAATGCACAGTTAGTGTTTTAGAAGGCTTCGGTTTTAGTTCAAGGCTGTTCATTGGTTTCACCAGGTCAGACTCTGTAGCATTCAAAGTTAAACTGATAGACATGGCCAAAAGTCAACCCACTAACTAACACTAAAGTCAGTGGAGCTAAATGTAGGATGAAACTGTCCTATACTCTGGATTTGGCTTTTGGAATTGAATTTTGTGACCAGTGCACCCTCTTTAAGTGCATGTGGGAACATCAGGGACACAAACTTCTCTCTTTCAGCACCCAGCCTCAGTTCAACAGAAACTTCCCTCCTGGCTTAAGTATGAGCTGTCAGTGAAACAGTGACTGCACTTGCATCTGCTAATCCCCATGAATTGTTATGCTGACTGGAAAGCCTGCTCCAGCCTGACTTCCTTGGCAGTTTACAAGGTTGTTTCAGCATTGTCTAGGTACTGTAAAGTATTGTAAAATATTTTGTCACTTTTCTGAAATGTTCTGTTTCTACCTGTCAACTAATCTTACCAGTACAGCAACAGCAATTCCATGAAGTTTTAGTCTGAAGGTGGGTTTGTTTGCTTGCTTTTTTCCTTTTACATGAGACTCATACCTATTCCAGGGATTCTGGGAGAAGATGACTGGAGAAGAACATGTCCTTCAGTCTCCCAACACAGATTAATAGCAAAACATCAAGTCCACTGCAACATGCTCTCAATTTAGAAAGTGCTGGTGCTATAAAGAGAAAGCCATTGATTATTCATCCTGGGTTTATAATACTGGAGAGCAAGTACAAAAAAGTAGCTTCTTACAAGAGAATCTGGGGCTTCTAACTCTGCAGAATTTAGAAGGTCATTCCAAAATCCATATACTTACAAAAGGCTCTATAATTCTAACATAAACCCAAAATGGGAATGTGTCTTTAGCTGCAGGGTGTGCATTAGCCACAGGGTTTGGATCAGGAGCACCTGGGCAAGGCAGGCTGTGGTGCAACAGCAGGTTGTGGCTCCATCCCATTTAACACAGACACGTCTCCTGCAGCAGGTGTGGATCCTGCTCGGAGGGATCTGTCCTGCTCCAGCACTGTACTACTGATGGACACAGGCACTGTTTCATGGCATGCAAGTTTGGTGTGGGGCTTGGGCTCTTCTGGAGACATTCAGAACACAGAGCAGTTTACCAAAACACTGCTTAAACCTTTGCTCATTAACCCTCTCTATAGCTCTTCACAGATGGGAAATTTAGGAATAAATTCAGGGAACTGTTCTATGTGACCTTGAGCATCAACAGCAGAACCATAATTAAAACTCAGAGTATTCCTAACTCCTAACCCTGTGTTAAACAACATTTATACCTGGGTTTGATACATAAAACCTTGACAAGCAACATGGGAGGAAAGGGAGGGTCAAGAAAGGACATTATTTCTGCACAAGTGGTATTTTCAGATTAAATGGAACGTGCAACAGCCTAAAGCCCAGCTTCTTTGCATTTTGTAATCAATTCTTTTTCAGAGATTTGCAATTCCCACCTCTTATACTAGAACCCTTCTTTGGGAAAGAAAGGAGTAAGACTGGCTTTTGCAAACCTGACTAGAGGCAGATCAGGAGAGCACTACTGTGGCCAAAAAGCCCAGCTCAGAATACAGCACAGTGTAGAGTGGGATTAACATCTTATTTACTGGCTCTCACTTGCACACCTTTTGGACAGGTGGCTGAATTGCTCAAAAACCAGACAAAACGAGGGGATGCAAAGTAGCATACTAACTTCTTTAATAGAGTCCAATCCAATTAAACCAAAATCACTCTGTGAACCCCTGGGTTTATTCACACTAAACAACAGTGGTACATAGTGTCAACCCGATAGCTGATCGTGTTCATACCCTAGGTCCCCACATGAAAAATGAGCACCAGTCAACCAGACTGCAATGGTATTTTTCCTTCCTTTTCTTTTTCTTTTTTTTTCCTTTTTGTAAAAACTATTCCTTTCATAGACTTAAAACAACCAAACTAGCCAAGTTATTAATTATTGTACATCTAAAAAAAAAAAAATTAATACTAACCCTAATGTGACTGCTGCTTTACGAGTGCTCTGCGTATCGCCTTAGACTGGCTTTTCAGTAGCAATTCACTACAACAGGTCCTAAAATAATAATAGTAAAGAATTAAAAACCTGACAGCAAGTTTAACGGTCAAAAGTAATAAAAACAACCTGTTCTGAAAGGTGATTCTTCTCAGCAGTTCAGTCCTGCTGCAGCACTCACAGCCTCACAAAGGCAGAAGGGTTCGAATTCTCTCACCTCCTTTAAATTTTTCCTGGTTTTAAAAGGACAACTGCATTGTAACCTGCTAGGAACCACGGGGATTTTACTTAAATGTTATTCAATAGTGGGTCTGTTTTTAAAACTTACTGTTTTTCTGGGGTAGTTTAGGGAGGATGGGGAATAGAGAGAGAACAAAACCATAGCTCCCTGTAGCTGTAGCTCCCCAGGTGCCTCGGTCACTAGGACTGTCTCGTTCTCACACCAGTGCTGGCAACTTTCCATTATTCCAGAAGAACACGGAGAAACACCAGCAGCAGCCTCTAAAGCTCCATTTAGTGTTTTGGGTCACGTCTCCTATTCAAGGCCACCATCTTCTGTAATTTATCAGCTAAGAAGCATTTTCTCCCTCTCCCCAGTGGAAGTTTAAAGGTGGGGGTAGGGCATGAGACAAAGAGGGAAGCTAAAACGAATAAAAAATTCTCAGCTATAGAACCCAATTTCATTATTTCCTCTTTCATTCACAGCATCTTATCACTATAGCCAGACTGCTGCTTCACTTTGCTAAGATCACACTGATCTCATTTCCCCTCTGGCCCCATCGGTTGCTGGTCGACCTCTGGATCCACCAGGGATGATGCAAATGCTGACTGGACGATCTGAAACCCAAAGGACTCCAGGAGAGACATGTTCTGTTGGGGTGAGAAGGGGGATCCCAGCGCAGGACCCAGGTCCCCCAGGGGGCCACCCAGGGCCCTGACGTGAACTTTCTGTATGTGTTTGTTCAGGTAAGACTTGGATCTGAAAAAGCTGCCGCACTCAGGGCACGGGTATTTCTTCTCCCCTTCCGTCTCCATTTTGTTTTTGCTCACTGCCAGCTCACACGAGAAGGACCCGTTGGTGCTCTGTTTCTCGGGAGTCTTGAGGTCACTGGTGTCAGAGAGGTCTCCGTATGAATCAGAACTCTCAATCGGGTCCGAATGGGAACATTTCTGGCCTTCTACGGGAAAAAGAAAAGAGAGAAGTTGTCAGAACCTTATGCCCCAAACGGAGCTACTGAGCATTGAAACAGCTTGTCTTGGTTACCACCTGATCACATTCATGCGTGTCATGACAGAGTGTTACACACTGAAAATCCAGTCCCTCATGTTCTCCAGCCCCTGAGCACAGGTCCTCTTTCCAGACCACCAGGCTGCTCCCAGAGCAACAGCTGGGGTTTCATTAGGGCTTTGTCATGACACTGGATGCAACCATAATGGGTCTCTGGTTTATACAACACTTCTTGAATCTCAGAGATGTCTCACAATGTTTACACCTCAGACACTGCAAAAGGGTGGGCCTAATGATGAGTTTTTAACTGTGCAGTTCACACACACACTTCTGAACTACTGTGGATACTTTGGGGGAGAGCCTTGAGAAACTTCACAAAGCACAACAGGCTGCAGCAAGATGGGAAGAAACCTGGAAATACTCAGCAACAGCAGCGAGCTCCTGCAATTTGAGTGCAATTACACACACAGTCTCAAGGAACTCGTTTTCACAAGTACAACACTGTTAAAAGTGAACTTCACAATCTGAAACTGCTCCATCTTTAAATGCTGTAGTGTGAAACAGGAGAGATGTTAGGGACACTGTTTTGAAGTTGTTTGGACACACATCCTAGCAAAACCATTGGTATGTTTGGAGTGTTCCCCATTCTCCTCTGGCACTATGCCAGGGAAATTTGTCCACACTTCTTGCTCAGTGCATGTGAATGAGCGTGAGAAACCCAGACATACTCACTGAACCAGTCCCTGAATACAAATAAGCTGTACCTACTATTAACTCTAAGAGACCAAAGAACCACTTGGCACAACCCAAAAGGCAGATTTGCTCTGGACTCAGCATTACAAACCAAACAGGATATGCATGAAATCAGTACACCACTGAGCTGGAGTAAATCTCTTGTTAAGTCAGCACACCACCCAAACCCAAAGGGCTACTGCAGTAACTCTGTAATGCTTTGACAGGAAAAATTGCACACGTGTAGCTTTCTGATGGCACAGACTTTGTTTGGCCCAGCCTGTTGTGTTCTCCTGGGCAAGGAGAAAAGGTAATGACCATGGGTTCAAAGCAAAACATCTTCTGATGTTTCAGCTTCAACAGAAACACAGACAGCTCAAACCAAAAAGGGAAAAAGCTATTCTACACAGATAAACACACTGCTTTGCTTATTCAGAAGTTAAATACTCTTTAGCTAGGCTTACAATAATATTTTTTCCCTTTTTTTTCCCCCTTTTTTTTCCCCCAGAAGTTAAATGCAGGTTAAAAACAAACAAACAAACAAACAAATACCAGTGCTATTATCACCCTCTGCCTCTCCTCTCCAATAACAGCTTTTAGACCTGTAAGTTTAGCTACAGATAGTTGCGTGGCCTTTTCATCATCTTGAGGATGAGTCTTTGTGAACTGCATTCTGCAGCTGCCCCTTCCTTCACCAGAAGCCAGAGACCTGGTTTGACTGACACGAGATTCCTGTGGAGTGGGACTAAGGAACTGGCCCATGATCTGCACCCTCAGGCAAAATTCAGACACTGCTCCTCCACGGGAGAGGCTCAAGATGAACCAACGTGGCTTTTTCAATTTTCAAAATCAAAGAAGCTGCCAAAAATTCCTATGCTCTTCTGTGTCCATCTCCTTCCCCCAGCCCTGTCAGATCAGCTATCCAAGTCAGAGATCACATCCTACACGATGCTGTGGAATTCCTCTGCATCTCCCTACGCCTGTCTCCAGTACTTCCCTGTGCTTCCTCCCTCCCAGCCCAACACCCCAGCACACACAGCTCTGCCCAGAGCAGCAGGTGCAGAGCAGCGAGTCTCTTGCCTTTGATGCCATAGGTCCTGCCGCAGTGGAACGCTGCTCCCCCATTCGGGATGGACTCCTGGTGCCTGGAGACCTGGGGAAGGGGAACACCGTGGTGGGTTTTAACATGGACCTTTAAGTAGGAGGCAGAGGAGAAACCTAAACAAGATAAAAGGAGATGAGATCCTGCCACCAGCAAAGACACACATCTGCCTTCCCTGTTCTTTAGTCTTTTACTCCTGCTCCCCGTTGCGAAGCTGCCCTTGCACCAGCTCGTTCCCTGGCACGTGCTCAGGTAGGTTCCTGTCATCAGGCAGTCATGAACTGCACACTTTTCATCAGACTGTGTTTGCTTTTTGTTAGTCATGATGAAAGCACAGCCTCCTTCAAAACAAAGTCTGTGGAACCAAACTGAGCAGATGACATGGAACTTTCTGGAAAAAAGGCAGAAGAGACATCAGAAAAAGGCACCCATGCCTCTTCACCATTTTTGTGCTGTTTTGTTTATTTTAATTAAAAATACCTTTATCATCTGATAATACTTTGGAAGATAGTTCCAATTAGTTGATTTTATGCTGTTAAGATTCAAAGGAATGCCATTTAGCAACACCCCTCGTTGGTATTTGGTGTGCTTTCCCCTCAGGTTTCTGGCATTTTTAGGGACTTCTAGAAGGCAGAAAGCTCAAACTGCTGAGTTTTAAAGGGATACAGTTTTGTTCTATAGTACTTTTTGGAACACATTTCCTGCATTCAGCTCATCCTGAGTATTTTCTCTACAGTAAACAAAAAATATTAAAAATAAATTTCACTATTTCTATCAGCTCTGATCTGTAAGCCCAAACCACTGAAATGAAAAACATGTATTCAAACAATTGATTTCTGAACAAAACAGGTTTTTTACATCTGTGCATGTGCTTTTTAAAACGGTTTTTGAAGTCTCACAAATATGTCCTTTTCCTTTAATGCAATAAATTACCTCACATATACTTTGGAATGCTTTTTAATTCAATCTCCATAAGATTTGCAATTATTACTAGTACATTTGGACCATACATGAGGCATAAGGAGGACAGAATTTTAAAGATTTCCTACACAGGTAAACCTCCCAACAACGAGCTTGATTTTCTGTTAGATTTTGAACAGAATATTATTGCACTTTCATGTTAGGAACATTTTCCTTTAACAACTGAACACAAGACAAGGTTCACTGTCACAGACCCAGAGTTCCAGGTTCCCTTTCTGGAGAGGGAAAACCCAAGTCCTAGATTTTTTTAAACCAGTATAGCATTTACAGCAAGAGAACTTTCATACCAATCACTTAAAATACGAATAGTTATTCCACTGTAAAGCCATTTTATAGTGACGTAACTGTATTTACATTTGATGATATCTAATAATATCCTAGGAAGGATGGGAACCCCATCCTGCACATGTCTCTCGGGTGGATTTTCTGACAGCAGCTGTTAGTTTGAGATGCTGGATTTCATCCTGAATGTGGCTTTACACTAGATTCCCCCATGTCTAGCCAACAGAATACCCCTCTACCCAGACTCTTCCTTACGAGCCGGGATCAAAGAGTATCCAGGACCTGCAAAGCGAGACAGAACTCCCCAGCAAGCTGCTGAAGGGGAAAAGGGCAGGCTGCTGGCAGTGACCAAGAGCCAGTTACTGTGGACCCCTGAGCTGAAGACAAAAGCACAGAACAGCAGAGACATCACAATTCACGACACCAAGAACATACGACCCTGGAAACGCAAGGGAGCAGAATCAGCCAGGCCGGTGCATCCAGGGAATCCGTGTAAGGGAATAATGCGAGACGTGCCCTCAGACACCAAACGCTGCACTGACAACCTCACTGGGCAACAACAGAATGTATTTTTTATAAATACCAAAAATTCTCTGTAGACATGGAAAGAACCAGTGTTTGACTGGCAGAGAAAAGGGCACAGTGTACAGACATAACAGTGACACTTCCACCTGCGAGCTGCTTCCCTTATTTCCTACGTGTCCAACAACCACAGGCATGCTGAGATCAACCTCTTTTATGTAGCAATGCACTAAAATCTCCCTGCCAACCATCAAAAAAGGGCTACATACAGGTATTCAGTGGCTTTCTGTACCAGGACTGACACAGGAGAATCTGAATCTGTAATCTCAGCTATACAATATTATTTCTGAACTCTGCAATTCTATTTGCAGAGTACATTGTTTTATATAATGGAAACTGCTGCAAAGTGTGTTAGCTCCCCTTTATGCACTTGGCAGATGAATGTGTGAGTCATCAACTTCCATCAAAGCCATAAGAATGCCAACTGCTTCATGGGAAACTGTTTAAAGGGAGATTTGGGGGGGGTTGTTTCCATCCTAATTTTTTCCTGAAGCACTTAGCACTGGCCTTTTTTTCCTCCACCAGACTAGTTATGAATGCCTGTCCTAGAAAGATGGGCCTTCATGGACAAAAATCCCATAGTTTTAAAAGTCTCTTTCAGAACAAAGTCAGACTAGTGCAGGGGATAAAGTGGCAGCATTTTTCTGGGAAGGAATGTAATTCTTGTTTTACCCTACACATCTCTCTGCTTTGAGAAGCAGATTATTTCTTCATACCAGAAGAGAAACATGTACAGAGAGGAAATGATCTGCTTTATGTAAATGGGACCTGTCCCTTGATCTTCCACATAACATCTACGTGGAGATAAACAAGAGAAATAATCGCAGGATGCTCCTTGTTCAAAAAATCTAATTTGGATTTAGGTGGAACGTGCAGAGAATGTCTTGCTTTAATGGACTTTGTGTCCCCCAGGAAAAGTGCAAGAATTCATCTTATTGTAAAAATAAATTCCATCCCACTTGTGACTGGAATATTTACCCTTCTCCTCACTCATTTGATTTCTGTGAACAAACAGCATGTCTGTGTCTGAAACAGAACCCCAAACTCCTGAGTTGCACTTATTATTGTAATGTACCAGCTCTAGACCTGCCAAAGTCATCAATTCTTGAATTTGTCCACACAATCAAATAAAGTTCCTAAGGATGGTAATAGAAGTTTATGCAATAACACCACAGGACCAGGTCTTTTTTATTTAACCTGATTAAAGAGAATTTGTCTTAAAAAGTGAGGCTTGAGGATTAGGTTTTTATAAGCATATTTTGGACAAATTCTTAAAAAAAAAACCAGAACAAAAGAAAAATAACCCCCAAAACCAAACAAAACAACCAAAATCCTGGGGGGGGGGGGAACAACCAAAAAACCCCCCCAAAACCACTGCACTGTTTCCCTGACTTAAAAGATTTAAATGCTTCCATGATTATTAAGAAAATAACCTGGAAAAACCATCAAATCACAGCTGGTAATTTCTGGATATTAAACTGCCATGTTGTAAAAGAAATAAATATAATCAACAAATAGGCACACACATGACATGGCAAACCATTGGCTGCTGCTTTCTGTCAGGAACTGAGTTCCAGCCCCTCCTCCTAAATCCATTAAACCTTTAAAAGAACATGAGATGCTTATTTAAGTTCCGCAGAAAAGCTTTCAGTCCAACTGAGGGATTCTAAGCTCCCATTAACACTGGGAATGTTCAGCTGGGTAAGCGTCACCTTTTCATCCACTTTTTTCTTTTTTTTTTTTTTTTGTGGGCCAACATCCAAAATTCTCTCTACGAGTAGCTTGAGCTTTGAGAGCTCTCTTGCTTGACAATTATTATATCCAGAGGTTGACAGTTACTATAGTCAATTAAAAGATACACCAGCACATTAGACAGGGGGAGAATAAAGCAAACCCCACTGCACAAGCAGCACAGCCACGGCACAACAGTCGGGTTAGTGCAGCTCCTGACGGTCCCAGTCCCACCAAACTGGTGTTCCTGATCCAGAAACCTTACACTAGACTTGTCAGGCTCTACAGTTTTAAAAGATATCTCTTTAAAACTATGAACATTATGATTTGATTCTAGAACGCTTGAGATGAAAACTTCTCCTGTCACTGCTCGTAAATCTGTAATCAACATTCACAGTGTAAAGCAGTGAGTTCATAACAGTCATCTGACAAATCCAAGCTGTGACTCCCCCTTCCTATGAATTCTAACACTGGGTAGATATTTAACAGTAATTCACCAGATTAATTAAATTTTCTAAGTCCTGCTGTACACTGAAGTTCACAGTACACAATTCTGACAACTCCTATGAAACACACAAACTGTAAGAAAGGAGTTGCCTAAAGCTGACTGTACAACAGGTGCCTTGATCTTCTCCAGGGAAATGTATTTTTAAATTTCCACTGTACATTTCGACTCATAAAATGTGAATAAACCTCTTGGTCATTTCATTGTTTGAATGCCGGGTCTGTTTTTGTCACACTGGCTCCATTTCCGAAGAGCTGCAGTGACATCCAGTGGTAGTTCCACTGAAACTCAAGTTTGCAAATCTTGGAACCGAGACAATTCCTCCCAGCTCAGGGGAGTTTCTGTTTGGCACCACACTCAGCTGACGGAAAGCAGGACAGCACCTGAATCTTGGATGGGATCTTCCACTGTTACCACAAAAACAATAGGGATAAGCTTAAGCAGTTTTTCAGAAGCTGAAAAGGAGGGCAAACTTCATTTCACACCACCTGCTGGAGCTTCAGAACCTCAAAATTTTCAACCCAGATGCCTTTTCCACTCACACTGTTAATATCACTTTCAGGACATTGCTCAACAAGTGGAAATACTTCCCTTTCAATTTAATGTTGCTCATTACTCATCAACTCCAAAAGCTCCCTGTACAGTCCTCACATCAAACACAGAACAGCTTTATTCTCTCTCTCAAAAGATTTCACATCTCTTAAATTAGAAAAGGGAACACACATCAGAAAAAAAACTCATCAGAAAAAAGAGGATTCCAAAACACAGCAGCAACCTCTTCCAACCCTTACTAGCTGTGTGAGCCAACAGTGCATTTTGAAGTTGTGTATTAATAATTCAAAAAAAAAAGACACCAATAAGTCAAAATCATTTTTCCAGCTTGCCTTACATCCCACAAAACCTAAATTTCCAACTCTCTGCAACTTAAGAATATCACAAACAGATGGAAAAGCTTCAAAAGCTCTTAGTCATATGGTTTAGTTCTAGGTAGTCCTCCAAGGAGCAGGGAGTTGGATCCAATGATCTTTATGGGTCCCTTCCAACTCCAGATATTCTGTGATACTATGAAAAGCTGTATTTGTACAAATAAAGGTAAAACACATTTCTGGTGCTCTTTACAAAATCTGTTTTCGAAATGTACATTAATACAAAGCAATTTCTTGGGTTAAGAGGGAGAAGCCACTTGACTCTGCTGCACCGGGAGGCTGAGAAGATTGGATAACATGACATCTGTTTATGCTCAGTGTATGATTTTTAACTTCATGTTATTTCAGAGATTCTTCTTCCAAACTAATTGCAAGGACTCAAGTCTAACCAGATATAGAAAAGAAGATGCATGGTGAACAGCAGCAAAGCAACTTATCAGGGTTATTGTATAGGGATCAGGCTATTTAATAATTAACATTCTTAAAACTGCCTAGAAACAATTTGCTTCAGATTTGAACTGAGTTTCTTTAGGAACCCTCAGCCAGGTGAAAAGGCCAGCCCTGCAGCTGCAGCAGTTTCAGGGGATGGTACAACCTCCTCCTGTTGCAGGCAGAGTAACTCAGCCCCACAGCTCCCCTCCAGTGCCGTCCCAGCCCACGGAAAGAACAGAACAGTTCCTTTATTACCTCTGTTACAGATAGTGCAGAAATTGCTTGGTCCTTCACTGTGCTTCTTCAAGTGGTCTGCCATGTATGCTGCTCTCAAGTACTTGCCACACACCTGGCACGGGACTTTGTCTTCATGACAGGCCAGGTGTGAGCGCAGCCGGTCACGAGTGGCAAAGGAAGCGTTACAAGTCTGCAGGTACAACGAGAACCGTGTGACTCATCAGCTCTGCCAAAAGCACTGATATCGTCCAATATATTTAGTATTCTTTAGAGCAAATACCTCAGATCCTGAGCAAAGACACAAATGACATGATGCACAAGCCATTTTCCCCCACAAATAAAAAAAGTCAGATCACCAACACATTGCACAAGATGTGATGTTACTACTTGAAAGAATTAAGGAAACAGCTCTAACATACTACAGACAGTAAAACTTAAATCAAGATAGATTTAGTTTCTCTCTGAGGATAAAGATACTAAAATTTTAAATGATATTTAACAACAGAAATAGCACAAACCACTCGATTTACAGTAATTTCTGCCATTTCACTGAGCCATTACAATCACTTTGGACCACTCAAAATGTCCTCTCTGTCACCTTCCTACATTCTACTCTTTGATGTGATCAATCTGATTTCAGGACCCAGAATCTTTTGGATTATGAAGACATACAAAAAAAGCATTGGAGAATTATCTGGGATAAGAACATGACAAGAGACAGTAAAAGAGTCATCCTGGTATCCACAGCAGCAGTGCAGACAAACTGTAGAAGTGAAGCCTCAGAACTCAGCAGGTATCAAAATAACTGCAGGACATCGTAATCTGTTTATAACTTACCCCTGATCAAGGTATCATATTCCACTCACTATCGTGAAACAAGCTTGATTTGGCATAATATCCATTCTACTCGCCCCCTTCCCAGATGAAATCCATGTGATGAGTGCAGGCTCCCTCCCATTTTTATAATCCCAGGGATGGGCAGGCAGGCAGGCTCTGCCCACAGCCTGTTCCAGCTGCCTGCCAGTTCTCAGGGGCTTGTTCTATCTCTAAGGTCTGAAGGGAAATAAATCCCCAGCCCTGGGCTGTACAGGGTGTTGGAGACACAGTCTGACCCACTTCACAAGTGTGAGAGCAGAAACCAAAGCAAACACACATCACGGTGACCACAGCAAGGGGCAGCAGTGACAGTCAAGAGTGGACAGTGTTTTGTTTGCACCACCTTTATATAAAATAACACAGTTTTAAGATGTATAACCAGAAGCCCCTAAAAATAATATGAGGCTATTAAGTGACTTGGGAACTGGATGTAGTCTATCTTTGCAAGTATCAATATGTAATTAAATCGCTCTTTCAATAAACTTGTTAAAGTAACAATCCTAGTAAAATTCCAACATTTTAATGTCACGTAAGTGAAATTGATAATACAGAAGAGGGTAACACATATAATTATATGGAATTCAGTTAATCAAGAGCTTAATCCAAAAAACATTGAAGGCAGCTGAAAAGTACCTATCAATTTCAACAAGCTTTACACTCATTCGATCCTGTGAGATGCTTCAGTGTGGCAAACTCCCAAGAGCTGAGGCTGCTCTGTAGCAAGCACAAGACTTAACACCTCAGAGGATCAGCACTTAATGAAATTAAAAAGGCAACAGTAAAATTATCTGGATTTCTGTGGTACAGTTGAACTAAGCTCGCTAGACAAAGGTTCATAAACCACAAGAAGTGTAGGATTAAAGAGGCAAATTCTTGAACCTGAAAGGTTTCTCCTCCTTTGCAATCCCAGGACACAGCGCTGAGCAAAACAGGTGCAGCTTTCACTTACTGAAATGTTCTTAGAGGTAAACACTCTCTGAGGGCAGCATTGCAGCACTGATAGCAATCAGTGTGTTGGATATCAGCTAAAGGTAGATAACTAGATAATCAATGACAGCCAAGAGATCCATCATCAGTAAATCTAAAGCTACTGAGCTGCAGTAATGTCCCCTCCCGAGCACTGGGGGGGCACCAGCTCATACACAGATCAGAGACAAATCACACAAATACAGGGATGCCAGAGGTGAAACCACGTCTGGCTCAGAGTGAACTTAGCAAGCTGAAAGCTTAGGGAAAGGCAACATAATAATTTCTGTGTTTGATTTCTCACTCTTGCTGCTGAGTTGTGCAAAGCTCACCTTTGGATAAGCTACAGGGAAAATATATCTGTGAAGAAGCTTAAAAAAAATAATTAAGCCCAGTGGAGAAAGCAAGAACCAGTTTAGCTGAATCATAACAATGGGAAACAGGACTAAGTTTAAGGAAAACCCCAAAGTTAATATTCAAATAGTTAATATTTATAAAAGGTATAGAGAAAAAAAAAGTCTTATTTTACAAAAGATGTGAAGTGCTAAATGAGTGCTAAATATTTATCATTAATTGTTAATCACAGAAGAAAACTCTCCAGTGCTTTCCTATCAAACATTGCACAGGTATATAAATAGACCAAAAAAGAATATATAAAGTTTAAAAAACATTGTTTAAGAAATACCTCTTGAAGTTTCAACTTTTCTATGGATGTGGATGTCTCTGAGCTTATTCCATGGTGGCTGCCATTTTCCTGCTAATAGGCAGGAAGTAAGAGAAATTAGGACAGGAAGAAACTCATTCTGCATTGAAATCAATGGGAAAAGCACTGGACTTGGGATGCCAATTAAGCTGTGCTTTAATTTAACCTGCATTTTTCTTTTTTATTTAATGTGCCAGAAGAACAACCTGTCTCTTGTCTCTGAGAAGGAGCAAACTTCTGCTTTGTCCCCTTGTTCTTTCACATCCACAGATTTTCAGATCACCATTTCCTCCCCAACTGCAGCCTGACGTTCACCCATTCACACGCCAAAGCCGACAGCTTCACCCTTCCCATGGAGTCAGCACTCGGAGCCATCCCACCGTGGCACAAAACTGACTTACCCCTTCTCCTACAGCCGGAACTCAAACTGTCACAGTGGGAAAAAGAATAAAAAATGACAAAAAAAAAAATCACCAGTGCAACAGTCAAGGGGAGAAGATCCAGAGCAACATTCGCCTGGACACCAAAGCCACTTCCTCGGGTCTGATTTCTCAGCTGCCTTGGCTCTGGGGAGACCTCCCCTAATCTGAGTCTGTCTTAACTGTAATGAAAAAGCTGGAGTCACGTCTTTGGCATCAGGTGCTGGAACCTGGGATGCTTGTGAAAGATCTGTGAAGCACAGATTTTAGGGGGCTGAGAGCAGGATTGCAAACTGAGCACTGAAAAGTACAGCGGCTGCAGTGATGCTCAGCTTAGAACTCTCCTCCTCCTCACACTTCCATTTTATTGGTTCTGAAGTTGGGTTGATACATTCTCACTTCTGTTTTGGTACTCCAAGGGTACCACGATGCCACATCAACAAAACACAGATATCTACCAGTTTGTAAAGATACAGGAGGGCTCAGGTGAAGGCCCAGTGGATTTTGTTTAAATCATAACAGAGCACAAATTCCAAAAATGCCATAGCAATAGAGGATTCTGGAATGCTCTTGTGTTTACTGACAGAGTAATTCTCTTCTTCAGTAAACATAAACAAAGCATGACAATAACAGGAATGTTCAGCGGGAACTCAACAGATTCAAAAAGGATGCTCAGTGCTGTTCAGGCTGCTCTCATGGGGAGCTAATTTACCAAACAAAATCCATGGGAAAAAAAAGAATGGAAAATGGGCAAACAACATGCCAATATTAAGCTATTTTCCCTCTCTGTGCCCAGCTCCTGTGTTTAGATACACATCCCGGAACAGAAGCATAACTGGCTATGAGATAATCACAAGAACTTTATCAATTTATACCTCAGCTTTCATATTCCACACAAATGTTCAGTGTGACAGCACTCCCTCTGTGTCTGTACCATGTACAGCAGATCTGTGCATGTTTAAGACTGTCTAAATCTGACAGCATATTACCAAGTAGTTTTTGCAAAGACACACAACAGGTCGTTAACAAATTTTCTACACCTTAAAATTCATTAAAAATTAACTTTGCAGGGTTAAACAGTCAAAAATCAAGAGCAAACCAAGCCTGAAGGACAACCTCAGCTCTGTCCTGATGCTCATAAGGTGTAGCCTGTGCCTAGTAACTGAGCTGAACATTGCATGCAGTGTAACTGAGGTGAACGCTGCATGCAGTGTTACAGCACTTCAGACATCATGGGATGACAGAGACTGTTCTAAGAAACTGCTGTCACAAAATACATGAGTGCAAGGAGATGGGGTTCAGCTTGGCTGTACAATCTTAGCTTCCACATTTTTTTACTCTCTAGCTCGTAGTGTCTACTCTGATTCACACAGAGTTTATATTTAATATGCTTAAATCAATCAGAAACTATAAAAAAATTATCAGGCATCAGCTGGCAAAGGATAATTCACATCTATCAGTGTTATTCATAAACTGTATCCATTCAGTCACCTTGGTATCAACTGGCAAAAGACTGATGAGTTTCTGTTCATGTTGGGACTAAACATTCATTTTTGTCCTTGTGGACAAATACATGGTTATGGAAAAAATTTGTGGTCGTCTTCATCCACCCAGACCCCTTGCTGTCCCCAAATTGGGAAGTCTTTTTATGAGTGGAATTTTCCAATTTGTATAAATCTATAAATCCTAAATCATCTTAAGAAGCTTAAACCAATCTAAAGCTTTATATAGGCCATACAGTTAAATCAATGGGATGGCTCTGTGGCCTGACTTTCAGAGGTGCAGGGCTTCCAAAAACCATGTGCATGTCAACAGAAACCTTCAGATGGCTCCAGCTATTTGGAGAACTGTTCACCGGATTATTAAAATTGCAAAATGTTTCAAAACTCTCACAATTTGAAGGAAACATAGGAGAGATGTACCAAAACGTGCAAAAATGCATATTGGGAGGCAGCAGTCATGTAGGACTGACAGGGTTCATAAAATGTGGGTGAATATTTTAGGAGAAAAAATCCTTGTCTTCAAAGAAAATGAGAATAATCTTGCTCCAACTTTTTTAAGTAAGTATTAAAGTATTTAAGTAAGTATTTAAGTAAGTATTAAATCTCTCTGCAGAAACCAAGCCTGGAGACTCTTAGCCCAAGAAATGTTAGAGAAATTTGCCCAACATCTATGTGAAGGCAGTGTATGATAGTGGAGCTGATTCTCAGCTTTGGTTTTAATTGATACCTCCCTGCACCTTTTAAATCTCTCCATAAATGAATTACAAAATATATCCCTTCATTTGATCTTTCAAACCCTAACAAATAATTTATTAACTGCAAAAAGCTATATACAGCATTATGATATTGCATGACAAAAGATATTGTGATGCCGTTGTTTATATTCACCCTGGGATAAAAAACAGCTTCCAATTTTGCTCAGTGCAATGTTCTGAAGGCTATGTGGGTAAAAAAAAATTAGTATCTTGACAAGTTATGATAATTATAATTTATTAATTTTATTTGAAATTATTCTAAAAAAAAAAAAAAATGAAGTCGGCATTGGAGCCTCCTGATGGCAACAACTGCAATTAAAAAAAAGGGAGGGGGTGGAGGGAATCATCAGTGCCACTGGTGGCTGGGGAAGAGATCCAGGGTGAGACTGGGACAGAGCAGGAGGGAAAGGGAAGAAGGGAGGGAAGCAGGAGGACCAAAGCTGGAGATGACAGGAGGGGCTGGGATGGGATAGAAAAGGAGGGGATGGGAGGGATGTAAAGCAGCTGTCACTGGAACACTGTTCTTCACCAACATTTATCCCAACTCACACACACATGGAATCTTTACTGGTACTTCAGATTGGCTGCACACATAAATCCAGTGCCAAAAAACACCCACACATCAGTCTAAACCCCTCTGGCTCCTACCTGACACTTGTGAGGTCTCTCTGAGGTATGCACCTGTTTGATGTGTCCATTCAAGTGGTCTGGCCTTAAAGGAAAATACACATAAGCACACTTAAAACAAATACTAAAAATAAACTTACAATTTTAACCAAAACAAAACAAAAAAAAAATCCCAGTGCTGGATCTATTACAAATATAGTGATATTTAACTTTCCAAGAACCAGATCACCGACAACTGGGATTCTACCTTGTTATGTACCCTCCCCAACTTGCTAAAAAGGCAGCATTTTCTCAGGAAGAAATTATGACTGAATGATCAAAGAAAATGGGAAATACAAGTTACAGTTTTTCAAGCCTGCACGTCCCCTTCCAAAATCCTATTTAGATCTTGACAATCAGGGCGCTTTGATTTACAGTTGCTGAATATTTGAAGATCAGACCTTTTTGGTTTATGTCCCAAACATGGATACAAAAAGTCAACTTTAAGCATCTCTGTGCAAAAAGACTGAGCCTAAACTCTGTTGCTGTAACACACATTCCACCTGAAAGATGAAAAAATACTGTCCTAACTCACAACTTAGTGGGGAGAGACTGCATTGATACAAATAAAGTGCTCTGAAGGTCCTAACTAGAAGGTGCAATGGAAGAGCAAATTATTACTGAAAAAAGTTAGACTATTTTTCACAACGAGCAAAGCCTACTTTGAAGAAGAAAGGACTGAAGAGCTGCAGATTTTCCTGGTGGGAGTTTCTCCTACTGGGAAGAAAGCTTTTCATTGTATGGAGGCCAAAACTGCTTGGAAACAAGTTCCCCACCCTCTGCTCCCCCAGCTTCGCAGCTGCGCCAATGAGAGGGCTCGGGATGGAATTCATGCACTGCAGACAGAAAAGAGGCTGAACTTTGCAGGGAGGCTCTAAAGCCGATGCTCCAGCGATGGGCTGGAGTGGTGGAACCGGACAGACTGGTTGGGGTCCTTCAGCCTACCCCCAGCCCAGCCACCCCACGTGCTGCGCTACTGAATAAAGGAAAGCAGACTAAAATGAGACAATCACGCTTCCAGCCTCCTGTGGCTGCTCCTAAGACTGAGGACTGAAACCTAAATTCTGTAGTTTTCATTCATGCTGCGATTTTACAAAGATAGGCAAACACTTTTGTTGTTTACTTTTGTAACAGCATTCCTGCCTGTTCACGTTAAGTTGCTGGGAACAATGAGAGCTCAACGTGTATCTCTCCCTGGATGACAAAAACCTTTCATACAGCAACAGCAGAAATCTTTGTCAATAAAAACAATAAAAATTGGTACACGATCCCAGGTAGCACTACAATAAGAATAATGCTTTCACTTCTAGCCATGGATGAAATTTTCATTTTGTGACTTTCCATCACTAAATCTGCAGTCCTTACGGAGATGCATCCCTAATTATTGCCGATTAAAAAAAAAAAGGGGGGGGGCTACATTTTGAAAATTTATTTCAATAACAAAAGTCCCTCTAACAAAAAGTCCCTCTATTAAAAAGAGACTAGCGGGGGCAGAATTCCACAGTTTGCAGGGGCACAAGTCCACAATTTATGTAGCCTGGTGGCCTTTTGATTTGTTTTCATATCTTGACTCCTTCCCTCCTGTTAGAGCAAGGCAACTGCTGTAGAAAACTGACTGAAGCAATAGTGTATACATCCCCCTCCCCCCCACTACTTCTAATCTCAAAGAGAGCAGCAAACTTCCAAATGAGTTTCAAATTCATTAACTCAGACTACGAGATACCACTAGCACAACTACGTGTACCAAACTACTCATTAAATTAGCTCCCACAAACAGCGACAACAGAAAATCAGCAACATTAAATGCACAGATCTTACGTATGTTGCAGGGCAGAAACAGGATCCCCTTCAGAAGGATGTAAACCCAAAGGACACAAAGATCATGTAATAAAAGATACTTGATGCTGCAGCCTTTGAAATCTCACCTCTTCCTTCACATTTGGGTGATAAAAAACATTACGAACTAAGAGAAATGAAGGGAAGTTAAGAAAAAGAAAATTTAAAATGGATACGAGAAAAATAATAACCTTGAGATGTTTTATTTTGCACTTCAACAGCACCTTCAAACTACCTACACATCAGTGGTCTCCAGGCACTTCTGTGAGACGGGTAATTATTTCACTACCCATTTCACAGAAGAGTCATTTGAGGGAGAGACTCGTTTGCCCAAGGTAACGCTTACACCAAGTCCGGGACAAAGCTGGGCATGTTCCCCAGAAGCCAACTGACTCCCAGTTCTTAATTACTTTTAAACCCTTTCAGGAGACTCCAGAATAGAATTCCAGAGGAAATGATGGAAGTCCCACTTCTTGAGACATTTTAAAATGGAACAGTCAAACTATCCTAAGGACATATCCCAAGGGATAGGAAAGACAACTTCCTAGGTCTCTGTTGGTGTCTATGGTTCTTACGGGCACCCCCTTACCTGGAAAAGCCTTTTCCGCAGCTCTGGCAGATGTAGGGCTTTCCCACAGAGCCATCGTGAGATCGAACGTGATAGGACATCCTGTCTTTCCGCTTGAACCGCAAGCCACACACTGGACAAGAGTACGGCTTCTCGCCAGAATGCGACAGCTTGTGCCGATTCAGGTGGTACACATCCCGAAAAATCTTGCCACAGATCTCACAGGCCACCTGTTTCCTCGTCCTGCTTCTTTTCCGGGGTGCATCGGGGTCATCCTGACCAGGGACACCATTTTCACCCAGTCTGGGGGGTGGGATGTCTATGTAGCCCAGCTGTAAGCTCGTCACCCCGTGTTGAGCCTCGTGCTGCCGAAGACGATTAGCATCCGTAAACACTTTCCCACAGAGGCCACAAGGCAGAATCCCGGCCTCTCGCAGGCCCCCCGGGGTACCGAACATCATGGAGTCCAAGAGGTTGGCTTTGCGGGGACGCCCTCTGCCCCTCTTGGTGCTTAAAGTGGGGGCACTAGCAGCAACATTCTGGAAAGGCGAGGCCAGCAGCGGTGGGGACAGAGGTCCTGCCACCATGGGCAGGCGGTCCACGCCCTGCAGCACGGGCAGGGAGGACTGCGCGGCGCTGAGCGCGGCCCGCGCGGCCTCGTCTTCGGGCATGCCGGCGATGCCGTTGCCATTGGGCGCCAAAGCGGCACCGTTGGTCATGTCAAGAGGGAAGCCGAGGTCCGCAGCCCCCGGACGGAACAGCATAATGTCAGGGCGTGCGGGGGGCACGAGGAGCTGCACGTTGGACTGCTTGATGACCTCCTGGCAGATGTCAATCACCGAGCGCATCAGCAGGAACTTGGCGGCCGTCATGAGCTCCGGGAAGCTCTCCAGCCGCACCACGATGCGCGAAGTGTAGGCGAAGTCCAGGATGTCTCCGAACACCTTGGAGCTGATGGTGTGCATCTCCAGCTCCCGCCCGCCCCCGGGGGCGCCGCCGGCCGCCGCCGCG